>JANHFO010010674.1:100895-116253 GCA_032468095.1 Pareas carinatus | reverse complement strand
GCTGTCCCTAACCTGGCCTTTCAGGTCTTTTAATAGTGCACCCATCACCATTATAATTAATTGAATTACCTTTCTGCTGGTCATCCTCTTCTTCTTTATAAATAGGATAAAGTTATCTTTTCTGTACTCCTAAGTACAGGATCATGGTGGTGCATCTATGTGTGAATGCATGTGTGCTTAACTTAAAAAGAAGAAGAAAAAGTAAACAAGTATGACCAGCATTTCCCTTTACTTAGACATTGTCTGTGAGAGACTTCCTATTTTTTCAGGCTCAGTTTAAGTGTCTGCTACTGGTTCTTTAAAGTTAGGTTAAATCTTCCTTGTCTCATTAGAATACCAAGCAGACATGGGCAGGTTTTGTTTTCTTCCTTCCCTTTCTGATTTCTTGTATTACCATCTGAACAAAGTTATTCCAGTTATACCCAGTATGAAAGGCAATTTTATCAGAAAGGAAAGGTAACATTCATGATAAATCTATTAGCTCCTACCACAATAAATTCAAATTTGAGTCTGTTTTATTTAAGCCCAAACCCCAAACAAGAGCAAAGTAGTTGTACAGCAGATCAAACTTGTATAGCCAGTCAGATTTATAATCACATTTTCTTATCTACAGGAAACAGGCCTTGAGGTAAACAAAATAAATAAACATCTTAACACATTATGTGATTCTCCTAAATCATTTGTTTATGTTTGTCTATTTCACTGGCCTTCTATTCTGCTAGAGAAACACTAGCTGCATCAAAGATGTCCTCCTTGGGCATCCATCTTCCCTCAGCATAGTTTGATCTGTCATGCTAAACTTTTCCCAGATTATGTTATACTCTATTTGTATTTCTTAAAAAGAATGTATCACTCAACGAATGACCACAATTGAACACAACGTTTCTGGTGCTGACACAATGGTTACGTGAATTTTGCCCCCATTTTATGACCTTTCTTGACTCAGTTGTTATGTGAATCACTGCAGTTGATAAGTTAGTAACCTGGATGTTAAATAAATCTGGATTCCCAATTGCCAGAAGGTCACAAAAGGGGATCATATGACCCCAGGACACTGCGACCATCATAAATATGAGTCAGTTGCTAAGCATCTGAATTTTGATCAGATGGCCATGGGGATGCTGCAACGGTCGTAAGTGTAAAAAAAGTGTAAGTCACTTTTTTTGGTGCTGTTGTAACTTTGAACCGTCACTAAACAAACTGTTGTAAGTCGAGGGCTACTTGTACAAATGTGATAAATAACATTCTCATACTGATGATATGTGTTAGAAATGTAGGCAATAAATTAAGCTAATTTGTTATAAAACATTATTAGATGATTTCCAAAATCACTGGACATGAACATCAAAGTTGGCAACATATATCAATTTGTTTCTACAACCTCAGAAGAGTTGCGAATTATATAGCATTCTATAACCCTTAATAGCTTTCTGAGAAAGAGCAAGAAAATTTCTTAGAGTTTAAGAATTAAATTCAGATCAGGATCATTTTTATGCCCATTTTTCAGTAGGCTCAAAGATGCTCAACTTCTTGACAAGAACGCTGTTTAGGTTGGTGAATTGTTCTTTTCAACATTTTTCAGCATTTTGTCATGTTGCTTTTTCCTGGAGCTTTTGGTTATGGATAGGGACCAATGGTCTCACCCACAAAGTCTGCTAATCTTTTTTAACTGTATTAACATTAGTACCAAAAAAAGAGAAAAGAAACCCTTGCTAAAGCATATTTAGAGCATGCTTTAGTGATTAAGTATGAACACTGGAGTTCAGGAAATCAGCCAAAACAATTTAACATTCTGACATTTTAAATGTATCCAGAAGCTTAAAATTAACAAGTCACAAAACAATTAGGACAGATGCTTGGGATCACACAACAGGACTTTCTACTGATTGCTCTGTTTCAGAGTAACATCTCACACTTAAGTCCCATCTAACAATCAGTCTCATACATTATAAAGTATAAACCAGATCACATGTGAACTTTTGAAAATGATCCCCCATCTCTAGCACACTGAATATAACTTAAATATGTATACTGTATTTTCTTGTTGTTTCCAGGATGACAATATCATGAGATCCTTACAGCTTTTTGAAAATGTCATGTAACAGCAGCGGCCTAGAAATCTGAGACTTTATATGTACTGATATCCTGAAGAAAAACAAGTCAAGATTTTTCTCCCACCATCTTTTTTGATGAACGCTTTTTACTACTTGGACAGACTCAGTGTATAAGGATTTTGTATGTTACTGCAAACTGAGCTGTGTCTCTGAATGCAACAAACTCAATCTTGCCTCCCTCAAGAGACACTGACTAGAATTTATTTCATTTGGAAGCATGCTTATAAAATCTGACCAGAGAGACCTGCTGCTTAAAGTTTAATAAATTATTGAAGTTTAAATTACTAAAACAATATTCAACATTCTATTAGCTAATCACAAAAAATCTGCTGCTTTGACTTTAGCAAACTGGATTGCATATGGTAACACAGCATCAGTAGCTACTTTAATCATCTGTTGTGAGCAGAAACTCTTTCTTGTATCGCCACATTGTGTTAGCATTTTCCTTTGATGGTACTAGAAAAGTTTGTGCTACTTTTATAAGCTGACACAAATATAATGTGGTAAATTTGGAGGATTTAATTCATTTAGAACCTGTCTGGACAATTATTTATTTATATTTATTGCACAAATATTTGTTGGGCAATAGATGTAGAGCAGTGACTAGTTTATTGTACCAGGTTCAGACATTTTTTTTAACCCAAGGAAAAGCTTTCCATTCAGCAAGACTGCATTTTCTTAGCATTAAGACTCTTTTTGGAAATATACATTTCTTTTCACCACTAACAAAATACTTGCAATCTGGAATCTACCTGCAAAAGGGGATTTCCACACATGTTAAAGTTCTCACTTTTTAAGACCAAGATTTGACAAACTGGTCCATTTCAAAACTGCCACTGTCATCTCTCCGTTCCACCCAGAGCAAATATTCAAGCATGTTCAAGTGAAATTAATGACTTGGTATTGAGCTTGTGCAAGAGGAGGGTGAAACAGAAAAGTGTGTGTAGGTGTGTTTTTTGACACATTTCACTATTTGATTACTAAGTGCCAGCTGTTGTGTGACTTTCATCTGGGGATGAGTGAAATAGAGGACATGTGATTCAATAAAAAGAGGAAAGAATCGAGGACAGTCAATACTGTAACCTACTGTATAGATAAGGGTAGTTTTTTATTGCTTTTGACATGAAAAAGTACTACTATAAAAGAAGAGGATGAGCTCTGAAAGCTTGGAGCCAATTGTCTACCTGTCCCATTGTTTACCAAACCTGAGCATGCAGTTGCCTTAAGAGCTGAATTTAAAAAGGTAGTTTTCTAAAGACTGCTTTAACATGTAGCAGAGAAGTGATACTCTCACTCACAGGAATTCCAAAATCTTTCCCTCAAACCTTTTTCAAAGTATTAATCACTTTATTATTAATCTTTTTTGTTTTCAAAAAGTCCAGTTTAGTTTTTTCCTCTATGCCCTCGGACGATGATTCATATGAGATTGAGAATCACATAAAAACAAACTACAGTGTATTTTTTGCAGACAATATTCAGGAAAATAGGTAAATAGGACAATGTTTTTGCCTTATAGTTTCCATTGACCTAAAGGTATATAACCAAGCTCCAAGCTTCCGAAATGTTTCAGAGGAATGGATTATCCAACATTTCTAAGTCATTGCTCCGTACAACATATGAGATATTATTTTATTTAACATAAAATATTCACCAGTTTATTATGCCTTGCATTCAAGCTGAAATGTGCAAGCTCTTCTTTGTATACTGTATTTTGTACCTACAGTTTTCAAGCACAAAACCAGTCATAATGGCCTCTGTATGCTGAAACAAAGTCATTGCATACTTCATAGTTTCATAGTTAAAGCAGCTTAAATTACATTAAAAATCATTAAAATTCCAAGCTATCTTTAAGCATATCTTGATTTCACTGGAATTGAGAGTTCCAGATTTTAGTATAAAAGTATTAAGACTCAAGATGAACAGCTGCTATTTGGAGATTTTTTGAGGGAAATATTTGCATTGCTTCTTAAAAAAGGCTCACATCCTATTGATGTTTTTTTGCCTTTTTGGATGCAAATATTTAAAAATAAAAAATCAAGTTATTATTTTGAGCTATTTTGCTAGCAGTTAACATGACTGATGCTAAAAGTTATGAGGAAAGATATTCATATGTTTAAAATGAAATTGATATTTCAAAGTGCAAGATTACATTTTAAATTCTATGCTGTATATATCATTCACATGACAATTTAAGTCAACTAAAGCTAAATCATGATATGCTGCATACTAGTATGCCATTTTTTTTCAAATGGAAGTCCCATGAAATTCAAACAGAACAGTGTTTTAAGGTTACAATTCTAATGAAGTAGTTTTGAAATAAATTCTACTGAAAGTATTAATGGAGTATACGTCCAAATAATCTTGGTTAAGATTGAATTTATTGATTCAAATACAATTGCTTTGAGTAGCAATCACAGATTTAGCATTTAAAATTGGTACATCCAGTATATGCAGAAACCCTTAACTGAAACTATTGAGGTTTGCTTATTTACCTAATACAGTTCTGCAATGAGACACATAGAGAAAGGAACTGAGAAAGAAGTCACCTTTGGAAATACATGAATGAGAGGAAATGCTTATATGACTCCAACACCTTTCTTCTACATATGGTCTTCTCCATTTCCTTACCCCCTTAAGATATAGTTAGTACAGCTTTTGTTCTAACAAAACAGTGTTTTATTTCAGATAAGTGAAATAATAGACCTGATGTATGGTTAAGCTAGACAGGAAATAAGAGGTCAAGAAATAGGGAGATCTTCCAGCCCAATTCCATCCTGGAGCTTCAGATATGATCTCTCTGCACCCACCAGTGGCAGATAAACATGCAACTTGCTTTCAGCCTGTCATTCCCAGAGGCTCCCACATGCCAACGTGGCAGGGAAGACATTATACTGTACATCAACAGGATAACTGCCTAATATAGGATTCACATCCTATGCTGCACCATGTTACCCATCACCTATAAAAACTATAGCCACTAGGATCCTGATCACTGCAAATGTTTTCCTGAACTGAATAGAATCAGTTCTGGAACATGGCAATTTTAGCTGAGTTTAAGAACCAACTGTGCAGGATTATAGTTGGATTGTCACACATCCAAAATAAAAGAAAATATCAAACATTTGTATTTAAGCTGTAGAACAACTAAATCTACATTTGATTTCCTGGTTTAGAAAAAATGTTCAGATTATACATTTTTGAATACACAAGAATGAAGTTATTTAAAAAGTAGTGCCAAGTCCTTGATTTTTTTTCCTGGGGGAAAATTAACTAGGCTACAGCAAGTAGCTTTCCTTATATTGTTCTAACCTGTGACCATCATCTTTTCAATAAGGTTTTAGCTATATTTTTAACAACAGATTATGTATTATTGGCAAGGAAAATATATTTTAAAATATTATTCATAGTTCTATATTTTATAAAGCACATTAACTGTAAAGTCTTTATACAGAAAGTTGTTAACCTGATACTACTGTAACTGGATTTTTAATGTGATGGGCATGTTCTCAGAAAACCTTTAGATGCCCTTTAGATATCTTGTAGAATATATTTGGAGATTTTTATCCCCAGTGATTCTCCATTTCCTAAATGTCCCTCCTGTGTCTGACTCAACTGCTTTTTAGTCCCAACACTTCCTAATATCCACTGAAAACCCTTGGAAGCATGATCACCATGACAGTACCATAGGTATAGAAATACAGTATGTAACTTTCCAGATAGTGTTATGTATTTCCCTTCCAATGCAACCACCATGGCCTTTTTGCAAACTGAAACCCCAGAAGGGGATTCCCCTCTGTACCTCTCTCTATTCTTTGTCAATTAGCTGGCAGGATTTTCTTCTTCTTTCCAGTAATTTAGTATATGAAACACTGACTGCTTGGTCCACACTCTACATCTGTTCTACTATATAGCAAGAAAGAGACTGCAGATTGGTAAGATGGAGTGAGGAAGAGAATTAAATTGAGGTTATGAGTCTTTGAAAAAAAATGGAGTAGACAAGCAGATAATTACAGGAATAGGAGAAAGAGGTAAGGAAATTAATAATGTTCCCCCAGCTTCAATCATTTAAGGATTGTTGAAGATGAGTTAAACTATTAAAATACCATGCTAAAATTGCTTTACTATGAACTAGTTAAGAAGACACTTTAATTTTTCATGAAATTTAAACAGATGGAACATTTTCTGAGTAAAAGTTTATAAGAGCCTTTCCTCAACATGTGGACTGAAGATAATATTTGTAGATCAGAATTTATTTATTAGACACACAGCTCACAAATTTTAGATAAGTTTAGCTGCTGCAATAAATTAAATATATATCTTGCAGAATTCATTTTTTGAAAATAACTTCTGAATTCCTGGAGGAAAGTTCTTTGTCTAAAATCAAGAAAGAGAAAAAAAGATCATGCAATTTCTTAATACAACATATTTCTCACAGGTTCTGAGGCACAATGCAAATAATTGTTCAGAGAGAGAAGTTGAGAACCCCACTGGAGTTACAAGGGAAACACAGATTTCAAATTTCTCCTATTGCAAACTCACTTTTTGAAAAATCTTTACATTTATATAAATCAGCATATTTAATAAGAATGTCTATAAGATCCAGGTTAAGTCTGAGTTGGATCTGATGTCTTCATGTTCTGAAGCTCCATGAAGATCTCTTCAGTATGTCCCAAACTAATTTGGTATTAAATTCCTTTATATAGAGAGAGCAACTCTGCATACTAGTGTTATTTAACCCTATCAAAATCAAGGATCAATCAATAAAAAGAAAGGAACTTATTTTTTGAAAATAAAAGATGAAGATAGTTCTAAATACATATTTTGTTGACATTGGTAGGTTTTGTTCTTTTGAAAAGTCTAATGCACTTGCTTGCTATATCTAGTTTCATCAAAAACTCAATTCTAAAACTGATCGTGAGATTTTTGTAGGTTGGTCAGTGGGAAGTTTGCTTCGTACTAAAGCTCTGAGTCAAATCAGCAGCTGACATTCAGATGACTTGTCCACCCTCATGATAGCTGACTTGTAGAACAATTAGAGTAGTCTGAATTAAAAAAATAATAATTAAAACTAAAGGCTATCCACTAATGTAATAGGATTAACAGATCTGGACTGTAAAAATCCAGACAACTACTAAATGGGAGCAGAAAGAGTTGTTTTTGTTGCTATCTAATAGTTGTCCAGATTTAGTAGTCATAATAATAATAATAATAATAATAATAAAAAATTATTTATATCCCGCCCTTCTCCCGAAGGACTCAGGGTGGCTTACAGGCAGTTTAAAAAACCCGAACAAATACAAAAAAGAATTAAGAACATATTAAAACAATTAAATAGTCCTGGTTACATTTAAAAGGGGAAGTAATAAATCCTTTGCATTATTTTGTCTACCAACTTTTCAATCAACCTAATTTGTTTGTTAGGTAGGTTGAGACTTACTGTACTATGTATTATTAGTTAATCTGTATGTTGATCAATTTTAAAATTTCTTTTAGCTGGACAAAAAGCAAAGATAGTGTTTCCTTCACCTTTCTCAGTAAAAGTTTGCATAGCTGCATATATTTTGTGTCTCCTAATTTTTCGTGGATTGCAGTTGTGCTACAAGTACACATTAATGTGGGCTGAGCTATTATGTTGGAATTAGAGGACATGAGAATAAATTTGAACTATGGGGCAAAAATTAAGAGCCAGTATGTAAAACAGTTCCTCTTTCCTCCCCACAATGACACAGTCTTCCTATTATTCATTTCTTGCACATCAGAAAGCTCTAGAGTTTCTTCCAATACTACTGTGCTAACAAAAAGAAAAACCTGAAATGAAATTCCACCCTTTAGAAGTCTGCTAGCTAAGTTCCTTTGTTCAGTGTTGTTCAATGTCTTCTGCTGTAAGGAGGTATAACTTTTATAAAACAATTCATCTTGCAAGGGGAGAAGGTTAATAGGGCATGATTTTTTTTCCTAGCCCGATTGATTACTGCTAACTACAACAAGCCCTTATAGAACATATCGCCTCTCTGCAGTGATGCTTACAACAGCTGCTAGCCAAAAATAACTAACGTTACTTTTCGGGGTCTTTATTAATGCATGTCATAAAAGGAGACTAAAGCCATTATCACTTTCTAACAATATTAAATTATATACTCTGTGATGATGCCAGAGTCCTTAATACATTAGTTTCTCCTCTTTGTTGTTAATGAAGTTCTTATCCATGATTATAGCATGTAGCCTGAGTAATAAAGACAGAGAAATGCATCATTCACGATAGTATTGTTTAGTATTAAAAAAATAGCTCATGTGTCATGAAGCATGTTCCAACCAAGGTTATGTGTTATCTGAAAATTGATGAGACCAACTACCTGCAGAAAAGAACTAAGCATAGGCTTAAATCTGCAGTTGAATCCAGTTTACAAGCTCTATAAAAACTGTGTACCTTAATCTGGATAATACCCAGTATGAACATTTTGGAGCTCAGAAGCACGTTCATTTTTCATATGACAAGGTCTTGATGACAATAACTGAAATTCTATGATCAACTAATTTTGTATCATCCTGAATTTTACTTGCAATATATAGAAACTAACCTTGGCAAGAGATTTAAGTTTTAAATTATCAGTGTTCTCCATTGTACAAAACTGCTCAGAATTGTAATTGTTTTGACAGTGTCTAAAATATTTGTCAGATCATTAGTTATGACTTTTTACAATTAAATCAGGAAATCCATTTTTCAGAGATGATTATATACATTAAGGGGAACAGATTGATAAAAATAGAAATGATAAGAATAGTGATGCAAAAAATGATGTGATTGCTGCTGTGAATGTTAGTTTTCCTGTTACTCATTTCATTTGCATGAGTAACCATGAATTATACAGATTGTAATGGTTTGATAGAAGATATTTGCATTGTTCAGTTGGAATGGCAGATTAAAGGCATCTTGGAGATTTTCTTCATACTGTTGAAAGCTTCCCTAGTGTGTTGACATTAGAAATGTGCAGTAGTGTTACAGCTTCCCTTCTTTGTGCAACTACCACCATTGCTTTTAAGCTCATCAGAAAAAGTAACAAACATTCATGATAAGTAAAGCCATTCTATTGAAGCAGCAACATATAGTTCCACATCCACAAATATTGTGATCAAACAGCAATTTGTATAATATTTTGTTGAACATTTTCAAAGATTTTGGTTTTAATAATAAAAAAGTATAATATGTACAGAAGGTGATGTGACTGTCTTCTTTATGAGTATTCAATCTTAACCATGCTTGAGACAGAGAGAGAAGATTACAGCAAATTCTTCCAGGCAATGGGGAGTTGGTCAGATGTTTCCTTAGTGCTGGCCTTCCAGATACACAAAGGGTCAACAATGAAAAGAGCCATTGGCAATGTCTAATGACCTCATGCAGTTGGAAATTTACAAAGACTAGGTAAGATGACAATTGAATTCATTGGTCAATGATTGGTAAGGAAGAATCTTGAAGATGGGACAGATGTAAAAGCTGCATTACCCATAGCTACCTTCATAAGAAATTATTAACCCATAAATCTACATGAAGCTTCTCTTTCAGAGTAATCCCCTACGCTCTTATACTTAGAAGAAGTTCTCATTATATTCAGAAGGTTTCATGGGAATGGTTTTAATATTGCCACTTTCATATGGATGTGTCAGAAATCCTTATAAACAAAAAGGTGGGGAACTAGCTAGTGAGTAACCAAAAGCAATTGCTGGACTTTCCAAAGGTGTAAAGAACCTGGGAAAATTTATCCTCTTAGCATTCAAAGACACAGTCTGAAAAACAAAAAAGTTCCTTGAAGTTTCACCAGTCCAAACTAAGTACTCAAAGTAACAGTCAAAATAATGCCTAACCAAGGACGTCAGCTCTTCCGGATGGGCAGTTTGCTGTCCTATTCTCTCACCAACAGTCACAGTAAGGCTTCCAACCTCAGCTGTGGGGATATAAGCAGCTCCTTTTTCTATAGTATTACTCCTTTCCTTCCCTATGAGGAAGGCTTTCTAGCTTCAGGAACTAGCTTTGTTATATATGCCTGGACAGTGAGTTGCAATGGTGAATTCACTTATACAGACCTGATAAGAATAATCTAGCAGAGGTTTTCTCTTCAGGCATCTGTTTTCTTTATCTTCAAACCTTCCATCTCCAGCAATGTTTTTCTTCAGCCCTTAGCAGCTTCTTCAACAGAGTAGCTTTTAGGCTAAACAGATTTGCGGACACTCATAATTCTGCTGCTGCTGCTTTCAAGGAGCCTGGTGTTTTCCCTTCACCACAATGGAAATTATTGTCCTTAAATAGATTGCATTGTGTACAACTAAGCATCACCCCTAAACCCACATAACACTTCTCTTTCCGACTAATCCTGTGCATGTTTATTTATAAACAATTCCCATTATATTCAGAGGAACTGCTTAATGGTAAGTGTTCTAAGACTGCCACTTTCATATCAATGTTATCATTCTCAGGTGGACCACATTGTACAAGTAAGTGTAACCCATCTTCTTCATGATTTAGAATGACATTCACCAAATTAATTTGTTGTTTGATTGAGTTTGAAAAAATCTTTAGTCCTGTCCAGAAAAAAAGTACCTTACAAAAAACTTTATATGTTGAAGACTCGATTTGCCCACATATGAGATCTCAATTTTTTATACACAGAGGGAAAAAAGGAGAATAAATATGAAAACATTTCAGCAAAAAAGAATCCCATGAAAAGCTATTGTATTGTTGAATTAAAGTGGAAAATTTATTTTGATATTTCCTTCCTTTTTGTTAGTACTTTGGCAAAAATAATAGGTTCTAAACATTTCCTAAAAGTCTTCCTATTGTTGCCTTTGGATTTTTCCCCATAATTTTCCTTGCCAGACTTTTCTACCTCAAATATATTCTTAGGTGTTCTTAAATTCATGGCATGTTTGGGATGTTACTGCATATTTTCAATAATAAATGAATTTGAGACTGTGAAGTACAGTTCAAATCATTTATCTTCCTCTCTGCTCTTTTTGGAAGCTGTGACTACAGTGTGTTACAGTGTGTTACAATACAATGACTGAATGGGTATCCAGATTTTTTGTTCCTGGTTTCTTAATATAACTTTATATTTTACACTCAATAAGTGTTCATTCACATTTGCAGAACAATATTGTGTTTAAGTTTGTACCATGTAGAGATTAAAAGGGTGGTGTTTTTCCTTCCCTAAATTTAGGAATACACTGAATGATAGGGTAGGATTTTACAAACCAACATTTGTATGTAACTGCCTTTCTGTTCACTATCCATGAGATATTTTTAAAATTAGAGGTTTTTTTATTTTGAATTGTGGAATACAAGCAACTACAGCTTCAGCAGGAAAACTATGGTAGGATTATACAGTGAAATACAAATCTACATATATTGGTGGTAAATAAGCTAAGCTAAAGAGAATATCAGTAATTAATGCATTTGGATTTAATAAATATCAAATATTTATTGCATTCAAATCTAATATATACCCTTGCAGTATTATCTAAATTTGACAATCCCTTACAGCAGTGGCACCAGGGATGAGTTCCATGGAAAAGGTTTTTCCAATGAACAGAGAGGGCATGGTTTCGCATACTGCCTGCATCTTGTGAATGGGGCGTTGCTTGTTTGCGCAACCCAGTTGCTGGCATGTCGCGGCCCCGTCCTGGTCCACGGGGTTGGGGACCCCAGCTTTATAGGCCTTTTTAAAGAGTTCTTATATCTAGTTGAGAATTCTAAATTAAGTTAAAATTGTCAGCACAAATTATAGGTTGATTGCATAATATAGCTCAGGAAAAGTTTGCTCTTAGTGGAGTCAAAAAAGTGGATGCTATATATAGTAGCTTAATTTTTTTTAAAAAGAGTATCCTTCACTGTCACAGTGTTTATATTCCACTTCAATTTTAGAATTGCCCTTAAATTGTCCTACATGCTTTATTTGCTCGATCACTAATAGGTTTGTTCAATCCAGCACCAGGGCCTTAAGAAATATTGCTGAAATATCTGGTTGTAACATTTCCAGATTATTACACATTTGTCCTTTTGAAGAAAAAAAATCCATTTAGTTACCAGAGGATTAGTGGTGCCATGCATGTCATGTTGACAAAATATTTCTCAAGGTCAATTTCACAATATTAGAGACATACTGCACTCTAATAGCAGATACACAAATGGAAAGTATTTAAATAACATGGATCTAAATTAAAAGAAATTAAACATGAAACAAAAAAGCAAGGTAAAGAAGAAAATATCCACCGTAACTATACAAGAATAAAAAAAACCAAAGTTCTCCATTTTAAACCTCTAAAGAAGAGGAAGAAAAACTAGATTGTTACCAGATTCGATATCAAACAAATGTTCACAGTTTGTAAGAAATTCACAACAACGGATGAGCTTGTACATTTTTTTTTCTCTTCTCCAAAAGAAAGGCAAAATTGCTGGATAAAAAGTATATTAAGTTATATAACTTTGTTTCTTGCAAATGTACCTGCAACCTCAAAGTCTTTTCTTAAATTTTGTACTTATAAGGAAAGATCTGGTTAAACTAATATTTTACTTAGCTAATATTTAAAGATGGTAGTTTGTCTTGAAAGTTGTAAAAGGTAGTTTCTTGGTGTCAGACTTCAAAAACTTTCTTCAGATTGTGTAAATCTTTTGCCTTTTACAACAGTAAAAGTGTATCTTACATAAACCAAGACAAAATGCTAGATCAAAAAGATTCACACTAAAATTCATAATAAATATTTAAACAATTTCTTACTTTTTCATCTTATGATAAATTCAAGAAAGTTATTAAAGCATTGCCACTATGCACAGACTCTCAAATTCTTTTTCTTTTTTTGTCCAATTCAAGGTACTGGTTATTATCTTTAAAACGCTACATAGTACAGGGCCAGGTTATTTGTATTGTATGTATGTACATATTGAGCATGTTCACTGAAGACAAATTCCTGTGTTCTGTTATGTATTCTCCCTATACAAAGGCTTCAATCTGGTCCACCACTGAAGTGGGAAAACCCTGCAAGATGATTGGTCAGCTCACTGACAACTCCCAGTATAAAAGGAAGAGCTATCAGTGAGCTGTTCGCTGAATGTATATAGTTGCTAATAAACACTCTTTGATCGCAAGTCGACTCAGACCTTCTTTCCACTCCAATATTTAATATGTTCTGACACACTTGGCAAAATATATGCCGCCCTGAGTCTATGGAGAGGGACGGCATATAAATACGAATAAATAAATAAATAAAATAAATTCTGATTCTGACTCTAAGGTTATCTGGCTGTTACACTAAACTAGATAAACCAGGCTCCACGTTCTATCCCTTAGTCTTGTCATCTAATAGGACATAGGTTCATGCATCTTCTATAGTTACACCTGCCTTGTGGAACATCTTCATCCTGGGTTCTGGCCAGCCCCTTCTTCATCCTTTTGGAAAAGTGGTAAAGGTGTGACTTTTCCTGAGGGTCCAGGATAGAATTAGGTTAGAGTTAAAGGATTGATGCATTGGATCTAATGGTTTAGAAGTTTGCTTTTTTTTGTTTTCGCTCCTTTGTTTTGTTTTGGTTTTTTTACTGTTTATTATTATTATTATTGGGAGCTACCCCATGTTGTATTCTACAAAATGGGCAGACATATCAATCTTGTAAGTAAGTAAGTAAGTAAGTAAGTAAGTAAGTAAGTAAGTAAGTAAGTAAGTAAGTCTTTGCATCTGCTCAGGTGTTGGTAACTATGTTTGATGAAGATTGTTGCTAGAGGAGATACATGACTACAATCAGTTTCATAGAATAATGATTAATTGCGCTTAACATCAGAGAAATATATGCTGAATTATAGAGATTAAAGATATAAGTCTAATGGCTCGTAGTTGATTCAATGAAGAAATCTAATTTTGGAACATACTGGTGGTGGTAAAAAATTGTCAATGTGTACATTGGTCACACACATGTACAAAAGGGGCAAGGCTTCAATTATACTCACATCTTGACTTTTCTGACGTCTCCTTTCAATGTCCCTAGTGTCTCCTCACCTGCCTATGTAAAAATGCTACAGTGGTTAGATCACCAAGGCTGATGTTTTTAATGTTGAAAATAGGAAATAAGACAGTGGTCCCAGAGGTATGATAGAAAATGAGAGAAACAAAGCAATGCAGAGGCTGAACAAGCAGACAGAGAGGGAATAGGAGAGGAAAGGGGAAGGAAAGACCAATGGATTTGTTGTGCATATGGGCTGTGATTATGGGAAACTAGCAGGTTAATGTGGCTTGATATTAAAGTGGCTTAATAACAAGCCACTTGCCCAGTCATGTATATAGCTGACATGTGAATCCTGACAAACTCAAATCATGATACTGCAAATCTTGCTAGACAAAAGATTCCCCATTCCTGCAATGCATCTTCTGTATGGGGACTGACATAAGCCTCTCCTCTTTGTAAGGAGAGGTTTATATCAGCTGTTGTAAACTTCCCACCTGCACAGAAATATATCCTTCAAATGTACTTCCCATTGGAACAGAATACAAACAGATCTTTCTAATGGAGAACCTCCACAACTCAGCTTTGGAACTGGCCTTGATTTATTTTAATTTATTTAAAGTACACACACACACACGCACGCGCGCACGTGTGTGCGTGCGTGTGTGTGTGTGTGTGTGTGTGTGTGTGTGTGTGTGTGTGAAAATGCAAAACAATGCATTTGGACAGACTGCTGCTCTTTAACACAGCAAGATCCATAGGATTTCGTGAGTTTGATTTTAGAGACAACATTTTTAGAACAATCCTTAGATCTGCTTTCCTTTACTGCCACAGTGTGGTTACTGATTTTTTTTCCATTTAAAATAGAGAATTATTTCAATATTATCGTGCAGAAGCGATGCCACATTTTCAGTTTTATTATAAGTTATATTCTAGTATGCAGTTTCTCTAGTCATGATAGAATGTATTAGGCACAATGTCTAAAATCACTTTAGTGCTGCTTAGCTGTAGGGAATCATCTCAACAATATGAGTTTTGTTACCATTAGGATAGCTTCCTGTTTCTACTGCATGGCTGAAAATGAACCGATTAAATCAAAGGTGCCTAAACACCAGAAGGTTAATCTATGTCAGATGATGAAGAGCTAAAGATGCAATAAATAAATAAGATGCTTGCCTCTAGCCAAAACGATTAGCATCATCAAAAGTGTTAGTATAAGTTTCCATAAAATATGCATCCACCAATTTCTTTGATATATTGTTTC
>JANHFO010010674.1:46419-59552 GCA_032468095.1 Pareas carinatus | reverse complement strand
ACACACACACACACACACACACACACACACACACACACACACACACACACACACACACACACACACACACACACGAATCTAGGATAAGAGGGCAGGGTAGATTTAGTTACAAAGTGACAAATACATGTAAAATAATACTTTTGTTTTCAGTTTTTATACTCATTCCCCTAAACTGTAACCCATTTGTTAAGGAATAAGATTATTAAGCATAGAAGGATTATTTCTCAATCAATATACCAAGGTTGCTCAGTGGTATTAGTGAAATACATTGTGACTAAAATAAAGGTACTCTGGCTACAAAGTTTTCCTTCTGGGCAATAACAAGTTTTTATCTAAAGATTAATTTAATATAATTCTGTTTAGATATATCAAATTCATTATTTGTATTTATAATATATATATTGCCCTTCTATATTAACATGTAATATCTAATACTCTTTTTCAGAGACTGATATATTCTGAAAAGCTGCTTGTAGAGATGAATTAATTTTCAAAATAAGAGATCCCTAAATTTACTAAGCTATTATAGTATTGTGTGAGATGAATGTAAATATTATTTTGCAATCGTACTGAAATAGAAAAGTTATTTTTCTTAAATGGAAAAAAAATGCTTCTAGATTAATATTCAAATGGTGTACATTAACATATCTCGTGGTGTCTTTGTTATTTGATAACAATTTCTTACGCCTTTTGTTTTAACAAACCTCTTTGTAAAATGGTCTTTGCAAGTTCCCATTTATGTGATTAACTCCACAAAATACTGTAACATTATTAATACTTGTAGCAAACACATGTTGACCTCTATATTTCCCTCAACTTGAAATCACCCTCTCCTAGATAAGCAGAACACCCAGAGCATTCCTACTAATTAATCTTAATATAATTAGCTCAGTGCTTTGACACTTCCTTCTCCCAATATTAGTGGATTTGAAGTCCCTTTTTGTAAGATGCAAGACATCTGAAGGTAAGACACCAGTAGCTTACAAATTAATCAATAGAGTCCTGCATTGCACATAATACCAGACATTTTTGTATTATTTCCAATAGTAGAAATACACATTGGATCCACCCCTTGTGCTGTGTTATGTTTAACCATGTTTTATTAAATAAATAACAATAAGTGAATTCATATAATATGCTAAGTATATAACAGTGGTCTTTTTTTTAATCCCAATGTTTGGCTTTATGAACAGAAATTGGGTCAGTCCTGTTCTAGTTGTCATCTAATGGTAGAGGTGTATGTGTGTGTTGTTGAGAGACTAGTGATGTAGATTAAAGTTTAAGAAATATCTAATATGAATATGATTAAAGTTTAAGAATACCTAAAATGAATTAGGATATGAATGTGATACACTCTGATGAAGATTTCAGTAATAAATAATTATATTACTGGATTCTTTTATGTATATTTTTCTTGAATGATTGGGTGACCATTACTAGTTCTGGTAAGTACTATATGTCTTGCATAGATAAAGTATTTCATTAAGTATTTTATTATGGTGAATGTAAATCTCCTCACTCTACATTCTTTATGAAAAATGAAATGATGTAAAGGAAGTGTTAATATGTTTGCTTCCAAGGCTCTGAAATTTGGGGGTGTTTTCTGTGCAAGGTTTGGAGTGAAAAGGCTACGAATTTCTACTTAGGATTGTAGCAGAGGTTCCAAATTATATTCTGACCAAAGTACAACTAAGCCAATTTCCATTTTTACTTTCTGACTTTTTGCTGAAAGATCAAGAACTTTTAATATATTATAAAGAACTGCCCCCAGATTTTAGCCAGTGCTTCTCATTCAAAAAAAATGAGGCAGAGAAAATTACCTTTATTATTCATATTCTTAATGAATATAAGTCTCCATTTTGAAATTAACTTATTTGTGGTTGGGAAACAGTCCTTTGAAGTAAATATGGTACTGTATTGTTTGGTTGTCAGTATCTGTACTGGGGTTTTCATACTTTTTCCAACTGTGTAACTTGGAACTTTGATACCCTTAATCAAAACTCATTCGCTGCATTCAAATTAGCTATTTTTTTTGTCTTTAGTCTTTAACAGAAGCCCATCAGGTCCTCTTGCCACCATAGCATTCTGTGCACCTCAGACTGGAAAACCCTGAGTTATCCTATATGGCAGAGGTTTTCAACCGTTTTCAAGCTGCAGATCCCAAAACATGTCATTGCTCCATGGCGGAGCTCATTTCCACAAATTCAACTAATTACTAATTGACCATTCATGTATGTTGAAAACCTCTGTTATATGGGATGCTTCCACAGGATAACTCCACTCCAATTACAGTGTAAAAATATAATCACTCCTCCCCAGTGTATGAGTTGCCTTGAAATCAGTGGCAAGTATGGTTAAAAGTCTGATTTGAAAATTTGTGGGCAATTTTTCACTTTTCTTCCTTCTAGTGGACAAGTGATTTTAGTGATCCTGTTTTTGCTTGAGCTGTCACTAAAACCATTAGCATTTTTCTTGTCTTTTATTTAAAGTGGCTGTTCTCAGCATGTATGATTCTAAATCCCAAGCCTTCCATTTCTTCGCTTACCACAGAAATTTAGCTTGAAATGCCTTGTATTTAAAACTGTAAACCTACTACACATAGTGCAGACCCACTCTGTCCAGAAATTTTCCCAGAGCCTTTTACAACACTGAGTTCTTCCTTATCTGTTGTAATTGTAGACTTCTTAGAGACTTTGAGATTTTCTCCTTTTTCTTGTTTTATCTCTTTGTTTGTTACCATATTACATTATACGTTTGCTGAGTTTGGATTAATACTGTACGTAGTTTTGCAAAAGAGCATCTACATTATCTTGCAGTTTCCTTTGAATTCTGTTCCCGGTAGAACAATCGATGTAGAAGACCATGTACTTTAAGACCTTAAATTTTAAAAATTGTATGATGAAATGATATAGCTTATACCTGATATTCCTTCATCTAAATATTATACATTGTGTTATTCATTTAGGGAACTACCAGTTGCTCAGAAAAATTAATGTATCTTATTACTAAATATATTTTTCTCCTGGCTAGCATATTTCTTCGTTTAGAAAGATTTTTTTTTTCATGAAGATCATTAAAGAGAGATCCAACCTAGAACCAAGGAGAAATTTCCTGGTAGTGAGAAACATTAATCAGTGGAACAGATTACCTCCATAAATTGTGGGACTTCCATCACTGGAGGTTTTCAAGAATAAATTGGACAGCCATTTGTTCAGAATGATAGGATCTCCTGCTTGAGCAAGGGTTGGACTGGAAGCCTACAAGGTCCTTTTCAACCCTGTTGTTCTATGTTCTATCTTGAACCTAGCTTGGAAACCATATACCTGCTCCCCTGAAAATGCCTCTTCCCCTTGTCAAATTTCAATCATGCGACTGTGAGGCACTGTAAAGTACATAACTTTGGGGACCAGGCATAACCTTTCATTCAACACCACTGTAGCTTTGATTGGTCACTCAATGAATGATCACTAAACACGGTCTAAATAAAATTTAAGGAAAATTATTTAAAAAACCATGGGTGGTCCAGTGGTCTAGTGGTTAGAATGCAGTATTGTCGCTTAACTATGCATACAGCCTGGAGTTTGATCCTGACTGTCTCAGGATTGACTCAGGCTTCCATCCTTCCAGGAATGGTAAAATGAGGAACCAGATTTTTGGGAGCAATATGCTGACATTGTAAATTGCTCAGAGAATGCTATAAAGCACTATGGAGCAATATATAAGTCTAAATGCTAGTGCTAGTGCTATAAGATTTCACATCTTATAAACTGTTTCATGAACAAGAATATATGTTAACTAGTTCTTGAAATTGTAGAGCTTTTAACCGTATAGTATTTGGCCATGTTGCCTATCTGTCTTTTAAGACAGAGTTCCCCAACCTTTCTGGCTTGGCAGACCAGTGGAGGGGGCAGAGCGGTGAGTTTGGTGCAAGGGGCTGGCAAACACGTGTGCACACACAGCTCCATTTCCATGAGTGGTGTGCATGCATGCCCATCACTCACGTAAATGGAGCACAAATGCACGTACTCGCCTGCTGCTCGTGCAAGTAGGGATGCATGTATGCATGCATGCTCCCTCGTTTCCGCAGCCTGGCTGCAAACACTTCACAACCCACTAGTAGGCTGAGACCTAGAGGTTGGGGACCTGTGCTTTACGACTACAGATAAAGGTGATTAAGAGCCTGAGTAATTTTTCTTTTTTTCCCCCCTTCCATTTGTTTCTGTTCAATTCTTAGTGACTGCCCGGACAAGTTCCTGCAGTTTTCTTGGTAAGGTTTTTCAGGAGTGGTTTGCCATTGCCTCCTTCCTAGGGTCAAGAGAAAGTGTCTGGCTCAAGGTCACCCAGCTGATTTTATACCTAAGGTCATGGCCTCCCAGTTTCTAGCCTGATGCTTTAACCCCTACTCCAATCTCGCTCTCAATTCTTTCTATGAACATGTAAAGATACTAGATAAAATTAGTTGCATGACATTGAAAAATCTGGCCTGATTCATAGCTAATAATAAGCCACCATATGATTTGTTTATATTTGACTTACGATGATTTATCAACATACCTATTATTGCTTAACAATACCCATGCTGAACAGGAACTCAGTATGAACAGGAATTCAATGAATATAATATAATGCATGGGCATTGGGGAAATTAAGTTGAAAGCCAGACTTTCTCAGGGCAGAGATGTCAGTCATGTCAAAAGCTAATAACTACCTGCTTCAAGGCTCAGAAGGAATCAGAATCAGACTTTATTGGCCAAGTGTGTCTGGACACACAAGGAATTTATCTTCATTGTACATGCTCTATACCTACATACATACAATAAACAAACTGTGATTACAGTCATATACATTCATAATCATAAAGTACATTAATCTTGTCATGTACATATAAGCTGCAATCGACAAACTGATCTCAATCATGAATACAATCACAATCATAAAGTACACTCATTGTGTCATCATGTTATAAAGTACAATCATGTCACAAAACACCTTCCTCATGCCATAGGATACATTTTTGTGATACAGTACTTTTTTGTGATAGGTTTAGAACAGTTGTAGGATACTAATAATCAATCTACAAGTCAAAATAGGGATACTAAATGAACAACTAATTTATATTGTAAGATGTAAGTAAGAAGCTAATTGTCATACAATTAAGAGAATAGTTAATAGATATTAGGTAATATAAAATAATGATATATTCCTGCTAGATAATTTAACAGTGTTGTGTAAGTTAGTTATTTAGCAGGTTGATGACACGGGGAGAAGAAACTATAAAATACATTTTTGGGATATGAAAAATGTTCATGATAGGTTTAGAACAGCTATAGGATACTAATCAATCTACAAGTCAAACTATGGTACTAAATGAACAACTATTTTATATTGTAAGATGTAAGCAACAAACTAATTGTCATACAATTAAGAGAATAGGTATTAGGAAATAATGATATATTCCTACTAAATAATTTAACAGTGCTGTGTAAGTTAGTTATTTAGCAAATTAATGATATGGGGAAAGAAATTATCTTTATGTCTAGTTGTTTTGGTTTGTAATGCCTTGTAGTGGCATCTGGAGGGAAGAAGTTGAAACAGACTATGTCCAGGTGTGTGAGAGGTCTATAATTATTTTCACAACTCTCTTTTTGGCTCGTTCAGTGTACAGGTCTTCAATGGAGGGAAGTTTTGTAGCAATTATTTTTTCTGCAGTTCTAATTATTCTTTGAAGTCTTTGTTTATCTTGTTTGGTTGCATATATACTCACGTGTGAGTATATACAGTATCTACTGGATACCATTCCAATCATGGCTTGCACTCTGTTTTGGGACCAGACCAGCTCAAGAATGTCTTCTGAAGAATGCATTTGGAGTTCTCTGCCCCACATACAAAATAAGATGTGATGGCCCTTTACAAATAGGTCAAGATGGATGGAGATATAAATATTGAAATATATCCTTGGTTTCTGCAAGTAGCCTTTTCCCTCAACTTAGAGAAAAGAAAGGTACAAATGAGACTCAACAGTATTCATGCCAGCTCTTTATATGGAAAGTTTGAATGACACATTCTTTTGTCCTAGAAAGGAAAATGTGTGCACTACAAATGCTTTATTAAAGTTTCTATTTATTATGCATAACCTTATATTAACATTGTCCTTGATCTGAACATGACTCCATTCTATTTTCCTCAGGTTAGTATGAAAGTGATTCACCATTACCTGATTTCAGGATGCTTTTTGGACTTTCATGTCTAGCCAACAGCCTGTTATTTTCTGCTGGTCCCACTCACAAATATTTACTCATCTAGCTGTGGCTTACCTTTCTGAGATCAACCACAATTGACTAGATTGCTTTTGTTTAGAATGCAGGTCAGGAAAGTGGCCGTCTTCAGGAGAGTTAACGTAAAAAGGAATTGGAATTCAGTAAACATGATATTAGAAAAATCTGTTCACAATTAAGTCAACATTGTTATCTTCCAAAATGTATCAATTTGCCACTAGGAAAGAAGAAGTGAGTTGCATAACTTTAGCAAGTTAATTAACTTTAGCAGGCTGGTCCTGTTTGGCTTCCAAGACCAGGCAAGGTTTGCCAAACATTGCCAACTACTGAGGCTAAATCATACACACCAAAACGAGAAAAATTCTGAATTTGAAACTTTAGGTTTAGGAGAATTATCCCAGCTATGAAAACTCATTACGTAACATTGAGTCAATCACTCTCAACCCAACCTTCTTCACTGCATTGTTTTAAATTGGAGGATTGAGTACTATGATTGTCATCTAAAGCAGGAATCCCCAAACGCCGGTCCGTGGATGAGCATTGGTGTGCAGCATGACAGCAACCGGGCCGTGCAAACAAGCCAAGCCCCATTCGCGGGATGCAGGCAGCATGCAAAACCACGGCCACTCTGGTCCACGGAAAGATCTTTCTCCATGCAACCAGTCCCTGGTGCCCAAAAGGTTGAGGGCCACTGATCTAAAGCTCTTCAAGGAAAGATGGCATATAAATTTAACAAATTAAATAATAGGGAGCAAAGCAGTATGCAAATACAAGAGAATCTAAAAGTACATTTAAGAAAACCCCAAGGTTTCAGAAGTACTAGTGATCTTTACAAAAAGTCACAAAGCAGTAATAATGTGTTGTGCCATTGGCATGAATTATTTTTAAAATACTATCCTACAATCCCTGAGAAGATACTCACTGAGTAGGGGAGTGGGAGGGCTCCTTTTATATCTCATTGTTGAGCTGTTTTTGAGAAGAGGCCGCTTTCTTGTTTCCTTACGTCTGCCCTGCTGAAATAACGTAAGGTTGCCTATTGTTAAAGAGCATGGTGATAAGCTCTGTCCTGGTTGAGAGAGAGTGTGATTGCTTCCATAGATATGGAGTGCTATAAGTATATTCATGATTGCTGTCAGTAAGTTCTTAGAGCAAGTCAGTAGCTGGATCTTGGAAGAACAAAAGACTGACTTCATTAGTCATGAAGATAGTAACAACAGTATTTGTGATTCTTTCTCTAAAAAACTGCTGTGTTTTTTCAGGTAAGTATTATGCTTTGATTTTCAAATCTCCATAAGTGTTCATAACTTCATACATAACTATTTGTTCACATTTTTTAAAACAAACAAGCAAATAATAACAAAGTAAAGTAATAAGTGCTTTGCCTTGTGAAATGCTTATGTGTTTTGGACACATTTGAGCTAATCAACCACTATTGCCGGCCTGATGCATTAAATTGTCATTAGAAAAATTAGGGTGTGTAGCAAATCTCTACATTGAACTTCAGGCAGTGGGCTGGATTCACACTTAGTCATCCTAGGGCTTTAAGAATTAATGGGGCTTTGGTTAGTCCTAGTAACTTGTCCTGTTTATTTTAGTGCTTTCAGTCTAACTTATGACTAGGTAACAGTGACACCTATAGAAGTTAATTGGCATAAAAAATCAATTCATGTTATTATTATTCTGTTACCAGAACAGGTCAGCAACAATTTTTAGAGGCTAGGAATGGACATCAATTTTAATCCCCCCTCTTCCATTTCTAAACCCTGGAGGTGATTTTCCTGTTGTATTTTGAAAGAACTGTTCTCCCCTTATGTCCTGGTATGTTTTTCTGCCCTACATCATTTTAATTAGCTACATTGTAGAGGAAGGAACATCCCTATCTTTTTCAGTATGCTTCTTCAAAAAGGTCTTTTGCTGTTGCTTACAATGTTGTCTCAATAGCATAGTAATTAGAATGCATCTTTTGCATGTATAATATGCAAGGTTTGAAATGTAACAGAATATTTGTTATTATTGTTGCTGTTGTAATTAGTCCCCCCTAATTTCCCTATTTTCCTTGAACTGTAAGTCAAGATGCGCTGTTTCATTGTCACTTGAATAAATATCTTAAGAAATTGGAGATTCAGGTCTGTAAATGAATGTAGAAGTGGCAAAATGGTGCATTCTTGAACTTAGAAAGCAAAGCGGGTGGGAGGAGCTCAGAAAAAATACAGAGATGACAGAAGAAAAACTAGTTTTTAAAAATCTGATGGATTTCAGATATTCTGCCTATGCAAGTGAACCAATGAAATAACGTTGTAACAAAGGCAGCAAAAGACTTTATTGAAAATAAGTTTTAAAAATGAAAGAAATATATTTTATGTAATTGTACTTCTTGAAGCTGGCTAAATGTAATTTGAACTGTGGTTATTGTGCCTACGTATAGGTGAATTTAGGGTTTCAAATCCCTCTTGAAGTTTAAAAGGGTAGGAGACACTTTTGGAGACAGCAAGGAAAGAGATGATTTTCACAGGGCAAGCAGAAACAGACATCTCCTAGGTCCATCAAATGATATTGCTTCAAGAAAGGAGCCTGTATATTTTACAGACACATACACACCATGCACACATGTGTTTTTGTGTCCGATAATAGATTCCTATAAAAAGGAAATCTATTGTCCACTACTGTCCTCTGGTTGACAAATCAAGAGGACACAGCAGCAGGAGAATTGCTCAATGAGAAGGCATGGAAATCTCCAGTCCAGTCTGCATCCTTTTAAAAATGTTGCAAAGTCATCTTAATGTTGATAGGTTTAGACTTAAAATGCAACTTGAAAGGACACTGCAAATATGCCTTGAGTCAATAACGATAAAAGAACTCATAACAAGACTCATGAGCCAAGCTATTAGAGCTAACGAGAGAAAACATCAACATACAGGATCTGAGTTCAAAGTTTGATGGTGCTGTAGGAATTCACTGAGGTAAACCTGGAGTTCATTCTTCCATGAGTTTTGTAAAGTACGAGGGCAATTCAGAAGAAAAACCACTTTTTGGTTATCAATGACAGACTCTCACAGATACAGAACTTCTTTTATACTCATTAGAAAACTACAACATTACATTACTTTTTGACATCATTGCCATTCAAATTGAGGCACTTTTCATAACATCTTACAAGGTTTGAAATTCTTTCTGCAAAGAAATCTCCCTCCTGGGAATGAAGTCACCTTGTAACAGCATCATGAAGTGCATTGTCATAGTTGAAGCAGTGCGATGCAAGAGTTGGGGCATGTTGACTTCCACTGTGGTGTTGGTTCACGATAATGCTCGCCCGTACACCGCTAGACTCACCGAAGAACTTTTGAAGTAGTTCTGTTGGAATGTTTTAGATCATACCCCTTATAGCCCATATTTGGCACTGAGAGACTGCCCCCTCTTCTGGCCTCATTCCCAGGAGAAGGGAGATTTCTTTGCAGAAGAAATTTCAAACCTTGTAAGACATTATGACAAATGCCTCATTTTGAATTATTATTTATTAAATGGTGATTATGTCAAAAAGAAATGTAATGTTGTTTTATAATGTGTATAATTAAAGTTCTGTATCTGTGAGTCTCTGTCATTGATAACCTAGATGGAAGTTTTTCCCCGAATTGCCTCCTACATTGACCAACAGTCATGTGCAAATATTTTTTTTCTCTACCTATCTCATATTCTGTGAAGGTATAGAAGAATGGGAGACAGGAGGGAGACCTACAGCCTAAGCAATTGTCTGATAAGAGGCAGCTCCGTCAACATGAGGGGAGGGAGAAACATGGGAAGTGTTTCATAAAAGGCTTCCCTAGTTTTCCAGAGACTAAAATGTGAGAAGGAGAAAATACTTCCAGTCTTGCATGATTCTGTTTAATGTAACCCGAAAATATTGAACTGATGTTCTGGTTATGCTTCTTGCCTGGATCACTTCAAAAGTTAGTAACAGTAGCAATTAAAAGTAACAGTAGCAATTAAAAGTAATAGTACATGGCACAGCACATGGTTTAAGGGCCTGGTTACTTGAAGGACCATGTATGTCCTATCGTATCTGCCTACCTGGTTCAATGTGGCAGGGTTGGTGCACTTCTAAGGACTGAGCATTTTGTCTAGACCTTTGATGATGACAACTGAAGTCTCTTTCTTTTTTTTTATTCCCTTCTGGGTTTGTTTTCTTTGCCATTGTTCTTTTGTCTTGTGATGTTTTTGTAGTTTTGCATTGTTCTTTGTTTTTCAATGTTTTTAACAATTGTAAACCAATCAATTTGCTAGACGTTGGGCAGAATGTACTAATGAATGTATTAATAAATAATAAACAGGAACAGTGGTAGTTTTGCATCACATTAAAATGGTCCTTATACATCATACACATACCCAAAAGAGAGTTATGCCATAACAATGATGAAAAATGATCATGGCATGATACTAATAGCATGAAATTTGCAAAAAATAATGTTTTAAAGTTCTATGTTTTATTCAGTGATTTATTATAACTGTCCAATCTACAAGCTTTTCTGTGAAAGTAGTCCATACAGCTAATATTTTATCTAAAAGGCATGTGACAGAAAGAAAGAGAAAGAAACATAAAGTAAGCATTTTCAGTTACAAACTTGTTCATATTCTTCCTAAGGAAATTCCACAATGGTGGAATAGAATAGTACTGGACCGAACAGCTTTTAATTAGTCTCATCTGAGAGAATAAGGTCATTTTTAGTGCAGCAATGAGGAAAGGCTGCTGAGGATCTGATTGTGGGAGAGCATACAGCCAATGGATCCAATGAGGGTATCTCTCTCTTGGTACTTGACAGTTTTGAATAGTTGTTAATTCTCTGAGCAAACTCCTCATAACTCACAGGAGATTCAATGTAACAATACATCACTAGAAAGCCAAACACGCATTCACTCATGCATTCATTCCATTCATTTTGTACAGTCACCCATCCCAAACCAAAGACTCTGGGCAGCGAATGATCATAAAACAGCAGTTAATTTTCTGTGGTGCTATTTTTAGATTCTGGTAATTGTTTAGAAGAATTGCTTCTTAATAATTGAAATCTCAAGAACTAAATAAAAATGTGAGATAAGAGGGATTGAATATACCTTGCAACTGAACATTTCTAATACTTTCTGAAATTATTTTTCAGCTGTTGGAGCTTCAGAAAAGGTCAGGTAACATATTGTTTATATCACTTTTTCTTTTTTTATTTAGGAACCACACAGAAAAGCTCCTGCATTCTTCATTTCTGAAACAAAATGAAATGTCTCAGAAATGACTATCATAAATGCATTTACCCCTATAGCAGGGTTCCCCAACCTCCAAGCCGCAGTCCACTATTGAACCATGAGCAGTTCAGAACTGGGTCATAGAAACTTTCAATTTCAATTTTCAATTTTATTGTATTTATATACCGCCCTTCTCCTGATGGACTCAGCCAAATAAAATCACATAACAATAACAATACCAAAGTTAAAAACCATATTACAATAATTACATGAAGGCCATAATTTAAAAGATCCAATGTAAAAACCAATTTCAATAAAAACAATTTACAATAATAAAAGGGTGGGGGCTAGGATAGCCCGGCTTGCATAAAAAGATGTGTCTTTAAGGCATGATGGAACACGTGGAGCTCAGATATCATACGTATCTCAGGGGGGAGGTCATTCCAGAGGGTGGGCGCTCCCACAGAGAAGGCTCTCCCCCTGGGGGCTGATAGCCAATATTGCCTGGCCGACGGCACTCTGAGGAGGCTCTCTCTGTGGGAGTGTACTGACCAGTGGGAGGTATTTGCTGGTAAAAGGCGGTCCTGTAAGTACCTAGGTCCTAAGCCATGGAGCGCTTTAAAGGTCATAACCAACACCTTGAAGCGCACCCGAAAGGCCACTGGTAGCCAGTGCAGCTCGCGCAGGAGAGGAATAACATGAGAGCACCTCCTTGCTCCCATAATCCCCCAAGCAGCTGCATTCTGGACAAATTGAAGCCTCCGGATGCGCCCCAAAGGAAGCCCCCATGTAGAGAGCATTACAGTAGTCCAGACAGGAAGTGACAAGAGCATGAGTGACTGTGCGTAAGGAGTCCCGATCGAGAAAGGGATGCAACTAGCAAATCAGGCGTACCTGATAAAAAGCCCCCCTGGCCACGGCCGCTACATGATCTTCCAGGGTCAGCCGTGCATCCAGGAGGACGCCCAGATTACAAGCCCTCTCCCTGGGGGCCAATATTTCACCCCAAATAGCCAGTGTTGGTGTCAACTGGCTATATCGGAACACTGGAAGCCACAGCCACTCGGTCTTGGAGGGGTTGAACTTGAGTCTGTTCCTCCCCATCCACATCCGCATGGCTTTCAGGCACCGGGACATCACTTCCATGGCATCATTGGGGTGATCTGGGGTGGAAATGTACAACTGAGTATCATCAGCATACTGATGAAACTCCACCCCAAAACAACAGATGATCTTACCCAGTGGCTTTACATAGATGTTGAACAGAAGGGGCGAGAGGCTGGATCCCTGTGGCACCCCACAAGTGAGGGGCTGCCGAGCCAACCTCTGCCCCCCTGCCAACACTGACTGCGACCTGTCAGAGAGCTACGAGGAGTATCACAGTGCCTCCCACTCCCAACCCCTCCAGCATGATGCCATGGTAGATGGTATCAAAAGCCACTAAGAGGTCTAATAGGACCAGGATAGAGGAACATCCCCCTATCCCGTGCCGTCCAGAGAAACGCTGAACAAATGCATGCGAACATTCCCAGTTTTGCTAGCAGTGGGCAAGCTGCGCACATGCTCACTTAACCAGTGCTTGTGCAAATGTAGCTGCATGTGCCTGCTTGCTTGCTTGCCACTCATGGA
>JANHFO010010674.1:20827-35995 GCA_032468095.1 Pareas carinatus | reverse complement strand
CTGTTTCCCCGAAAGTAAGACATCCTCCGAAAATAAGACCTACTTACAGTTTTGCCTCTCAGTGAAATATAAGGCATCCCCCGAAAATAAGACCTCCCCGATACTAAGGCCTCCCCTCCAGCACAGCCGAAGCAGACAGGAAGTGCGACGTCTCAGACTTCCGGGTCTGGGCGGCCTCAGTGGAAAAATAAGACATTCCCTGAAAATAAGGCCTAGCGCATCTTTAGGTGCAAAAATTAATATAAGACAGTGTCTTATTTTTGAGAAAACACGGTAGTACCGTATTTCCCCCAAAATAAGACCTAACCAGGAAATAAGCCCTAATGTGTCTTGTGGAGAAAAAATTAATATAAGATTCAGTCTTATTTTGGGGAAAATACGGTAGAAGTTTATAGAATTAATGATAGGATTTTTCACCCTTTTAATACACTAAAGGATTCACATAAAACAATACAGTAAACCCTTGAATTGAGAGTAATTTGGTTTGAGAGCGTTTTGCAAGACAAACATTTTTAATAAATTTTAACCTGATAAGTGAAGTCTTGCATTACAAATATTGCGCACAGTATACATACGCTTGCTTTGGGATTGTGGGTAATGCTTGGTCACTTTGATATACAAATGCTTTGGATTACAAGCACGGTTCTAGAACAATTATGCTCTCAATCCAATTCATAATTACATACCATTACTGGCTTTCACAAAGTAAGCTGGAATCCATCAGAGCATAATCTATTTTGTTGTGTAGATTCAGCCAAAAGAAAGGGGACACAAATTAATTTCTTGGATTATGAATTAAAAAAACTGGTATGTTCTGTAGTATAACAGTTAATGCCTTTAAGTAAGGCATTTCTTTAATGCATTGAGTCTTTGTTAGAGTGTGGCTAAAATACAGATGCAAAGTCTTGTATGCTGATGAACGTGTTATACAGTATTAGATTTTTAAATTATAGGTTGCTTTATGAGAGACATGGCATGTTATTTTAATTGCAAAGAGTACGGTTGTGGAAAGACTAGAAATTGGGAGAGTGGTGGGAAATTATATATAGAAAGTCTGATTGCTAATAGTTGTTACAAAAAAGTTGTTTCAAAAAGTTGTTACATTTCTAAGTCAATTCTATGGATGTTGACTTAACTATCCTTTGCTAAATTCAGTGAGGTTTATTTCTAAGACAGCAGAAAAGTTGATACATAACTTTTTTATAAGAACAAATGTCTCTTGAAAATTGCTATCCAGTTTTAATTCTTAATTACTTATGTTAGCAATTCTCTCTCAGTTTGATATAAGCCCCATTGAAATCAGTTGTGGTTAAGACTGAATATGAATGCATGACATTATTTGTTAAGAATTCAAGGGGAGTCATGCAGGACTAGACTAACCAAAAAATGTTTTCCTTTGGCTTTCTATAAATGGAATGCTAATTTTAATTCTTCACTAACACTAATAATGATTTTTCACAAGAGATGTGAGTTGAGTTTTATTTACAAAATGGTTTCTCCTAATCAGAAAGTATCTTCAATCTTTATATCCAAATGAAAAATGATGTGCATAGTGGAGAGTATAAATCATCTTTCCAGAAAGCCATTTATATTTTTTGCGTAATGTTTTTTAAGTTTTGTGCAAAGATAAGTCTTACATAGACTTTATATACGGTAATTTGAATTTCCATTAAAATTATTCAAATTTTAATTTTTCCTTTCAGTTTCACTGCTTTTCGAAGCGCAGTACCCTATAATCTGCAAATACAATCAAAATGGGGCCTAGACGGAAAAATGTGAAAGTATATTCCACAAGTCGGGAAAGCCCTGTATGCATCAAAGCTGCTGAGCTGAAAGACTACATGAACCAGCTTTCACATGAAGTGCTTTGCCATATTTTTAGGTGAGAAACGGATTTTGTTTTGGTTTTAATATCACCTATCATTCACTTTAATGATCAGTGATAACAAGCACCTGCCTAATGTTGACATTTAACTACTTCTATTTAGAGGTTTGAGTATCATGTATGCTAGTACATCAAGCATTACTTCGTGAAACACTTTGTGTTGCAGAAAAAAATATAATCATCCACGTATTGTGTAGTGCCATTTTTAAAGGATATTACTCTTCAGAAGCAAGTAACCATACTCACCATCCCCAAAGGTCCTCTGAAAGAGCCAGATCTTAATCACTTTCCGAAAATAGGACCTGCCTTTGTCTTTGGGGTTGTGTTATTCCAGACAAGGGAGCCTTTTGAATTTTATTAAATGTTTCATTTCAAAAGAGGACTCGGATTAACTCTTTTGGTGTAGTAATGATTTATCATTGCTAAATATCATTGACTTATGAAATAAAATCTTTTATACTACTGAGAGAAAGGTTTTTTTCCCCGCTCTGCTTTGGATGACTAAAAGATATAGGAGTCATTTATCAAATGTCCTCTCTGATCGATTGCAGCTTATATGTACATGACAAGATGAATGTACTTTTTGATTATGAATGTATCATGATTGTAATCACAGTTTGTTTATTGTATGTATGTAGATATAGAGCATGTACACCGGAGACAAACACACTTGGTCAATAAGTTCTGATTCTGATTCTGGTAACTTAGACTATTGTTTTTTTCATTGTTTGACAAATATGTTTTTTAGTTCCCAGCTATTCTAAAAATTCAGTCTTGTAATTTTAAAGTCCCAGTGCCATGATTGGATGGCAATTTCTACACATGTGATGTCTTTGTCTTTTTAATACTTTAGCATGTGATTCTCCCAAAGAAACAATTGTTACTAGATGATTGAAAAGTAATAAATCTCATGGCCTGTTTTATTACCATTCTATTTTCATTTACTGTTGAATTTGTTTCTTGCTGTAGTCATGAATAAATGTATACAGTACTATCCAAATTGTTCTTTAGTATAACAGTAGAGGAAAGAAACCATCCATGAATTAATCCCATTTTATTCCCTTCCTGAAGGTATCTTCCCCTACAGGATATAATGTGCATGGAATGCCTCTCTCGGAAGTTAAAGGAAGCTGTCATCTTGTACCTAAGAGTAGTAAAAGTTGTGGATCTCTGCGCAGGTCGCTGGTGGGAATACATGCCCACTGGTAAGTGGTGCTGTTAATCACGACAACTTTGACTACATTTTCTGCTTAGCCATAGCTAAAAAGACACAGAGAATTTCCATAAATGTGTGTGTTTGGGGAAGATTCCCAGAATAATAAAGAGATGGCAGAATTTATCAGTAACATGCACATATTTTAAGACAAAGCAACTTCTTCTGAAATGGAATTGAGTAAATTTAATCTTTGTTCTGAATCACTGGGGATTTATTCTAGATTGCTATGGAAAGTGTCCCAAATTGCCTGAAATTATAAATGGTCAGCAAAATGTAGGAGAGGTTACAGATTCAGAAAGGGCAAATTTAGTACTTTCCTTCAAAGTAGGGAATAAGGAAGCCTTATGAAATAATGAGCCAAATGACATGTCTTCTTTTTTAAGGAAAAATTAAAATTGGGAATACCGGAATAATAACACAATGTATTCAGGTGCAAATTAAAACTCATAACAAAAAAATTCTATCTAAGACCTATGATGAAAAAACTAGTCAACTACTCATGATCTCATTATAACGTTGATCTGTGATACCACTTATCAAATTATACTTTGGGGAAATAAATATTCCCGTCTAATACATCCATTTGTAAGTATTATTTCAATTATGTCTTGTCTTCTTGCATGTAGTTCAGTTTTTCTTCAATAATAGTAGCATCTTTCTGCGGTGTTGTTTTTGAATTATCATAAAATATGCCAAAATAGAAATGGCAGTGTATATATGATAAAATACAATTACTTGCCTTTTGTCTATCTAGATACCTATTTTTAATTTTTAAAAAAATATATAATATGGGTTGTTTGTGTAGGATTCACAGATTCCAGCTTCCTAACCTTGCTGAAGAAAATGCCAGATATTGAGCAGCTATATGGCCTTCATCCCAGGCATCTTGACAGACGTAGGGTTCGAGGTTATGAAGCCTTCAGCATTCCCGGGGTGCTAGAAGCTTTGCAAGCTTGCCCAAATCTCTTGGTATGTGTTCAAAACATAAATATGTAATTTCATTTGACAGCTGTCATTTTGGATAAGAATTAAGGGGACAAATTTAGATGATGTGGCAGACAATTTGGAAGGACAGATGGATTTGTAATTTATGGCTCAAATTCAGTTCCATGCTCTTGAATTCATGTTTCATTATCACATCTGAAACAACTATAATTAAAAACTCATATGGAGTTTTCTGTTTCAATTAAATCTGGAAGTCAGCCCTTAAAACACAATCTGTTACTATAAGCAGTCAACAATCTAGGAATGAAACACAGCGTAGAAAGAATATTATGTATCTAAATGTATGTGTATCACATCACACACACATTTCCTTTGTATATAGGTTATTTGCATAATGAGGAAAATAATTTGGCAATGAAGTTACAAAGATTGGCAAGTTTAGTATTGTATCTGGCCATGACATATCAAAATGTGATTTATCAAATCAGTCCTGAGGATAGATATTGTATAATATGCCGATTCTGCCTTTGATAACTAAAAAGTACCATCTTTGAATTTTGAATATCAGCCTATTCTAGCTGCAAATGTGTATGTGTGTAAATTGACTCATAAAAATGGATTTAAACATTTCCTAGCATTTTTAAATTCATTTTTTCTATTTTATGCAGGATCTCAGGGTTTTGTACTGAATCATACTCATACTCCTAGAGTGTGATTTTATCAATGTAACATTTTAAATGCTAATAGGGTTACTGGAGCCTGAGTCATAGATTTAAAACATATTTGAAATTTCTGAAGTATTTGTTTGATGTTTTTGGAACTAGAGCAGTTCATGGTTTTATACAACAGTCTGAATGAAGAGTTGCTTTATGGATTCTTAAATGATGTTAATATTGGCTGCTATGCTATGGATTCATAGAAAGGCAAACTATAAATCTTAACAAGGTGATTTAGATTAGCTATGTTTAATGCATATTCAACACTTGGTAGTGAAATTAATTTAATGAATGGTAATGTAGAATTATTGATAATTTGGCAATAATCTTCAGGTCATAATAATTAAGCTAAATATTGTTTTAGCTGATGATGCTTGAATGTTTACTCTGGATTTTTTCCCATACTACATAGGGTGTTGAGACTTCCCATTTGGAACTAGTAGAAGCCATTTGGACATACATGCCCCAAGTTCACATTTTAGGGAAGTTTCGTAATCGTAATGGTGTCTTCCCAATTCCACCTGAAAATAAATTGAAAATACCAATAGGAGCTAAAATTCAAACTTTGCACTTAGTAGGTAAGAATTATGTATTTGTAATAGTAAAGCAGCTAAGCACTTTGAAAAGTTATGAAATCAGTACATATTGTGAATAGATTTGTTATTTTTCTCAATAGTATGATGGTTTCTATTCATATTAGTAGATTAAACAAATAGATTCTTTCAACATTGTAAAATACATCTCACTATCCACATTGTATTATTGTATTAGTACTATAGGCGTTCACAACTTACAATAGTTCATTTAATAACAGGTTGACATTATGATGACTTTGGAAAAAGTCACTTACAACCAATCCTTGAAGTTATGACTGTCACACCACCCTCACGGTTATATTATCACAATTCAGATACTTGGCAACTAGCTCACATTTATGATGGTTGCAGCACCTTGTGGTCACATGATTGTAATTTGTAACCTTCTTGGCCTGCTTCCAACAAGCAGAAGTAAATTGGGAAGTGATATTCACTTAATAACTAAGTGATTTGCTTAATGACCATGGTAAAATGGTCATAAAATTGGATCTGGTGATATGACTTCCCGCTTAATGGTTACATCACTTAGTGACTGAAGTTCCATTCCCAGTTGTCATAAATTGAGAACTATCTATAAACTACATTTATATTTGCAGTGTTTCTCTGTGGAATTTCTGGTTTTGACCACAACTTGCTGCTCTGTGTATTACTTTTGTTTAGGAGTTAATGTCCCTGACATTCCTTGTATTCCAATGCTGAGGCATCTGTACCTGAAGTGGGTGAGGCTCACCAAACCACAACCTTTTAAGGATTTCCTTTGCATCAGCTTACGCACTTTTGTCATGAGAAATTGTGCAGGTAAAAAAGCAGTCTTACTGCTTCAAACATTATCTTGGCTAAAATGTGTTATGGTAAATTTCCTAAACATTTAAAGCATTTGCAAAGAAGTGAATTATTGTCCAAGTAATAGTAAGTTAATGTCAGTGTCAGTCTATGTTCCAAGTCTGATTAATACCGATTCAATTGTTTAAATTGCTATTCTATGTTCACAGTTTGAAAATTAAAGTATTTTTTTCTGATAAGTTATGTCAGCTGTCTCCTTCATGACACAATATTTAGTTATGGCATTTGGAAGTAAATAGGGAAATTTTATTCCCTATGTCAGGAATAATGTACCATAACTTAGCAGAATTACAGAAACGTAGAGATGTAAAAAAATATCTTTGTATATATTCATTTCCTGCTTTTACATTCTTTATTGAGAAAGAAACAGTCTTGTCGCATGAATGGAAATGCTTGAAATGCTAACATTTCTATGCTTTTATTTAGCTGCCTCTGAATTGAACTACATTTTTTGTTTCTGCTGTAGGACCCACAAACTCATTGAAGTATGTTCCCCTGGTCACTGGCTTAGCTTCTGCTCGAAACTTGGAACATCTAGAATTGGTTCGAGTTCCTTTTCTTGGCGGTCTTATTCAGCATGTTGTAGAAGACAGCTGGAGATCTGGTATGTAAATTCTTTGGAATTAAGAACTACTCTTACTTTTCCATTATTTCTTCATCTTTTCCTTTATAGAAATGAATATTGCTAATATGTTTAAAGATATGAGTTGCTTTTAATATAAAAAAGATGCTAGGTACATCTGAATATACAGAATTCTTATATTTGAAATTCAAAGAATTAATACCTTCTCTTGGCCTGCTTAAGAGATAAAATGTTCTCTTGGTGAATATATGTTTGTGAGGGTTCGAATTTGGCTGCAGTTCCTGAACTTACTAACTATTGAAATGGAGAAAGTTTGCTAACAATAAAGCAACAATTTTATGTTGGAGAATAATGCAGCTGTGGAGACTAAGGAAGTTATGGGAGGCCAGTAGAAATAAATCCCCCCCCCTCAAAGGTTTTCTCAGTCTGCATGATCTTATTCATGTTAGTCTAGGAATATGCGTTTGCTTTGGACTAACCTCATAATCCTGGAATATGAATGAAAATGTTAAAAAAAATGGTTAATAGAAAAGAAGTTTCAGACTGGTATGCAGAGATTGCACTGAAGGATGTGTGCTGTGACATATTGTGTGTGTGTGTGTGTGTATTTGTCAATATTTGACTGTTGAATATTTTTTTTAATAATTCCAAGTGTTTCATGTATTCCAAAGCCACATATTTTCCTATATTGAGATTCTTATCTGTTAAGTAATAGTAGTCATACACTATTCTGAAATAGAAAAAGAATAGTTTGTGTTTTCAATTTTGCTTCCAACATTTCTTCTATGATTACAGCTCCTAGAACACAGTGGAAATTATTGCTTTTTTGTTTATTTTCTTGATTTTCAGGAGGCTTCAGAAATTTGCACACTATTGTTCTAGGAGCTTGCAAGAACGCTTTGGAAGTTGATCTTGGCTACCTCATCATAACTGCTGCACGAAGGTAATTGCCTATCAGTGGTCCTTTTAATCTATCTGTCAGTGAATTACCATTATGTTTACATGCAGTTTTCTTTATGCTTTCTTAAATGCTGTGTATTGTTTTTTTTTGACATGGCTTGTTTTATATTTACCTAATTCATGTAATATCATGATAAATGTTAGCAAAAAATAATTTTGATGTGATAAAAGTGTTGTATTGTTGCTTTGCTTTGAGCAAAGTTTCTAACATCAATGGAACACAGGCTAATATTTACTTTGGTTTTCATTTTTTTCAGGTTGCATGAAGTACGAATTCAACCTTCCCTAACCAAAGATGGAGTATTCTCTGCACTAAAAATGGCAGAATTGGAATTTCCTCAGTTTGAAACACTACATCTTGGATATGTTGATGAGTTTTTGTTACAGTGTATGAAACCCTTCAATTTTTCCATTGGTTATCTATCAGCAGCTAGGGTAGATCTGGATTTTATTATTTGACTAAAAAGGAGTACAAATGTTATGATACATTCTTGTGTAATCTACAGGCAACCCCAAAGTCTTGGTTGCTCATCAAACTTTTCACATAGACTTCATATCTGAAGCAGTAATGGGATATTGGTGTTTCATCTTACTGATTTTGTATACCTCAACTTTGCAGTCCATTGCTTCTGTCATATTCTTTAGCATTAATAGCATAATTAATTATGCTAAACTTGATGAGAGTTGAGCTTCTTTTAAAACAGAAATAAAGTAGGGGCTGGGTAGAATTTAACCTTAGCACAGTTTGCTAAGTTAGTTCTTACAGGTCAGTCCCTATGTTTGTGACTACAGGTAGTCCCTGACTTACAGCAGTTCATCTAGTAACTGTTCAAAGTTATAACAGCACTGAAAAAATGACTTATGACCGTTTTTCACACTTACAACCATTGCAGCATCCCCATGGTCACATGATCAAAATTCAGATGGTTGGCAATTGGTTCATGTTTTTGACAGTTGCAGTGTCTTGGGTGGTCATGTGATCAGCTTTTGCAACCTTCTGACAAGCAAAATGCAATGATTCATTTAATAACTGTGGCAAAAAAGTCATAAAATGGGGCAAACTCAATAAATGTTTCGCTTAGCAACATAGATTTGGGCTCACTTGTGATCATGACTCAAGGACTACTTTTACTAGAAAACATGTTTTTCCTTTGTTTTGCTATTCTTATTTTCTAAGACCAAGAACTGAATAGTTAATATAGCTGTGTCCAGTATTCAGACTGCATAGCTTTAGAGAGACATGTGAATGTGAGGTTCTTTTTTCCTCTCTCTGCATGTAGGTAAAATGATCAATGCAGATCTGGTGAAATATGGATTAGCTGATGTGGTTGAAAATCCAGGCATTATCACAGACATAGGAATGAAAGCAGTAAATGAAGTCTTCTCTTCAATTAAATATCTTGTCATATACAACTGCCCTCATTTACATAATCCAAGTAGTTGGATCACAGGTATTGAACTCACTAACATTTGGTAAAATCCCTCAATAAATTGAATATATCCCTTCCTTAAATAAATGGATTATTTTTAGGAATTGTTTTTGTTATGTATATGACAATTTTAATGTCTGTATTTTTTCATCATATCAACCTATATGGCTGATCTAAGAATGCCATTTTATCTTAATTCATATGTTACTGAAAGGAAGTAGTACTGTTCTGTTTTTTACTGAGTGATGAATACACTGAGTGAGAACTCCACAAATAACTTGGTTTTAGATTATTTAGGGGATTATGGGATAATAATATATTGAATATATATTTAACTGTTATTCAGTGCATATGTAAACCATGAGGAGTATTATTGAGCTCTCTAGTTCCTAAATACTAGTTGTAGTCAAAACACTCAACAGTAGCCTCATATAAAATGTGTTTTAATAAAGTATGTCAAATCGTTTTATGAAAGGCTATATAAACCTGCCTGTACCATGAACCTCTGATTACAAAGCTAGCAGGATGTTAAATGCATTCCTTGACCCTTAAATGAATATCCACACATGATTCAGTGAGTAATATATACTCAATCCACGAACAGAGAAAAAACTTCTATTGATGAAATGAAAGCTGTGCTAATGGAAAAAATTCTTTCATTCAAACCTGTAAATTTTAAACTTGTTGTGGTCAGCCACACAGACAAAAACCCTTCATTTTTCAATGGTCCCACTATAAGCTTCTGAAATAAATAATTAGTATTAGTTTCCAAGCAGTTTTGTTATTTTTCTGTGTTTTACCTGTAAGGTAACAAAGGGAATGTATTTAAAGCTGAGAGGAGTGAATTTTTTTTAGTCTTAATAGTATTTATTATTCTGTGTAACTAGCCACCTCTGAAAATGGAGGCTTTCAGCAAAATAGGTTAATTAGAATAGCTGGAGAATCTACTTTAGAAATGGTAGCAGTCAAGAAGGAAACAAATTGATGTGGTTGAAGAATAATAATTATTTATTCAAATTTGGAAAGTGCATTTAGGAAAGTATATTGTGATAAGCCCATTTATTTTTTCTGTAGATCATTCAAGATGGACTCGGCTTTTTGATCTCACCTTGGTGAGATGCCATGCAATAAAACTAGACTCTTTTAGTCAGTTTATTGAATTACTACCAAGCCTGGAGTTTATCTCTCTGGACCAGATGTTTCGGGAACCACCCAAGGTAAGCAAAAAAAATAATGATGTGTTTTAAAGTATGGACCAAAACCCACTACATTAAACTTCTCCGGAGTGCCTTTAAATAGATAAAATTTCATTTGGTTAATGTATGGAATTAAAATACTATGCAGGCAATCTTCTGGCAAGAGGCTGATTATAAAAGTACTGGTCATTTGAAAGAATATTTGTTGTAATTTTTACAAGAAGTCTTGCTGTTTTTTGTATTCTCATTTCTCCATTATTAAGGAGTCGGAAGTTATACTAATGAAACTTATATTTTCTTGAGGTGTCACTTTATCCAGAGTGGATGTTACTGGAGGCATAGATTAACCACTTGTATGCCTTATGTAATAACCCCTCATATTTCTAGCATTGTGTATAGCAGTAGCAATAGCAGTTAGACTTCTATACCGCTTCACAGTGCTTTATAGCCCTCTCTAAGCGGTTTACAGAAATCAGCATATTGCCTCCAACAATCTGGGTCCTCATTTGACCGACTTTGGAAGGATGGAAGACTGAGTCAACCTTGAGCTAGTGAGACTTGAACTGCTGAACTTACTGGCAGCCAACTGTTAACAGAAGTAGAATGTAGTACTGCACTCTAACCACTGCGCCACTATAGCTCTTCCTCTGTCTTCCTCTGTATAACAAATTGAAACCAATGGGACTGAGAAAGAGAAGAATTTGTGAACTCCTTTTCATACCCTTCCACTCCTCAGAATTGAAGGCATAGCACTACTATTTGTTGTTTTAAGAGTTTAAGGAAAAACTCTTGTTTCTATATTATCTGTGCTATTTCAATTCACAGTCTCGCCTCAAATGTTTTTGTTTAGTTAGCAACCAGCACGTTAGATATAGAAAATTAAGCAGATATTGCCCTCCTTAACAAATTAAGAAATAAGAAATTAAGAATAAATGTGGCTGTAGAAAAATGAGTGGTAGCCAGCATGGCAGCTATCTGCTAGGATAACTGAATGGCAGTTGAGTAAACAGGGACAGAGTTTGCTTTCCTAAAAAACAAAGAGAAAGACAAAGTAGAATGCAGAGGAAAGAATTATAAGATGCAAAAAGGAAGGGTAGGGCTTGTTTTGTTTTCAACTGGCATTCTTTTGTTTTGTAATTTAATACATGTTTGCTCAGAAAGGAATACTGTTATTATGGAGCTTAGTTCCTAGTAATTATGGCCTTATTGATCAAGTAGCCTCTTCTCCATTTTTTTCATAAAGATTCCTACCATTGTTGGTCTCTGCGTATAAAACATACTGTAAAAGACATTTCTTATCTTAATATGGTAGTTAATGGCACTGTTACCCTCATATTAAGCCAATATTATGCAAAGATAAAAGAACAGTATTTATAAAGCGCAACAGTATTTATAGAGTCTATCTTAAGGAATATTTACTGGCATTTGGAAGTATTTGCTCTTACCCTGGAGAAGAATATTGAAGTGTGTATGAAAGGTCAGAAACAGTCATTTGATGTTCAAGTGTCACACTTTCCTGTAATCTTGTGATCTTTGATTAATGCTGTTCTGGAAACACTTGTGAGTTGCCAGTCAGTAATCCTTTAATGTATTTCAGGGTTGTGCTCGTGTAGGTCTGAGTGCAGGTACAGGAATTGGAGTTTCCTCTGCTTTGGTGAGCAACCAGAACTCCAACAACGAAAATGACAACAATAATAATCAGCAGAACAATAATGCCAATATTCACCATAATAACCATCAACAACCAAATGATCAAAACGAAGAGAATGAATTACGACAAGAGGAACAGATGGAGGAACAGCAGAATGCAGCAGATGGTAAGTTTTATTAATAATTTTAATACTTTTTTAATAATGTGATTGATAGTCTATATATGGTATAGGCCACCAACAAAGAGAAAAGTCTGGTTCTCAGGGAAATTTAACAACTTGCTTTTTCTTCACTTTTAACTTAATTCCTCTCACTAAACTAATTCTTTATGCTCTGCTTTTTTTGTCCATTCAGTCATGCCCAATTTTCGGAGACTGGCTGGACAAGTTCCTCCAGTTTTCTTGGCAAGATTTTTTTTGATGTTGTTTGTCATTGCCTTCTTCCTAGGTCAAGAGAAAGTGGCTAGTCCAAGATTACCTAGCTGGTTTTATTCTTAAGCATGACTAGAACTCATATCTCCCAGGTTCTAGCTGGATGCCTTAACCACTGTACCAAACTGTCTTTCATGCTGTACTTAAACCTGTACTAGGTATCTATGTTTATCCTTATGTTCATTGTGTATGTAAATCCTAAAGTGTCCTATAAACAATTTATTTCCCCTTTGTTTTATGTGTGCTTGTTGAGCTATAATAAGCCACCATTTACAGAACACTCATTTACTGTAGTTGGCATCTGTTACTATCAGCTGCCATTCTGAACTGCTGCTAAAACATTGGCTTTACAGAATCTTTCAGTATTTGTATGTGCTGTACATGTGTACCTTCAAGGTAATGTTAACCTGCCGGGTTTTCTTGGCAAGATTTTTAGAAGTGATTTGCAGTTACCTTTTTCTTATGACAAAGTGACTGGCCCGATATCACCCTTGCACACAGTTCCCTGATTTATAGTGTTTTAACCACTGTACCAAATGGGCTTTCCTTTTCATATTCTGACATTTATAAAGTGATTGAAGATAGAAACAAAGGGAAAAATAAGGAGAAAAACATGTCCAAACTTGAAAGGAGTTCCTGTTTTGAACTAGTATGCTAAAGGATGCCAATGAATAGATAATAACCCATTCAAAGAAAATAGAACAAAGATGGAAAGAGTATATTGCAATTCTGTGCAGCAGAGTTATCAATATCCAGGATACCTTAGAATATTTTCATTACTTACAAGAATCTTTAGTATTAGAAGGTGGTTAGATCAGCACTCTAGTTATTACAAAGTTGGTAATAGGCATGGACTCAGTTACTACAACAGGTTTACTGTTGGAAGATTTGAAAGACCAAAATAGGGCACATCATCCTGGAGGAGGTCTGTGATTACTGAAGTTTGACACTGGCTTGATGGCACATAATCAGTCACACAGAAAAATAGCCATTAACATTCCCTATCACTTTTCTTAAAATAGTGAAGAACATATTAATTTTCTCTATCACATATAATATTCTAAAATGATCCCTCTTGTCTTGTGTCAATGTTTGTTTTTATTGTTCTTATTTTTGACAAGATTTTTATCGCTGAAATAACCCTTAATACAAACATTCTATTTTTGCTTAGTAAGAGTAATATAATTTAATATTGCCTTTTGATTACTGTAGAATTTGTAGAATTATAGGATTTTTTATTATAAGCATTCTTATCTTTTGATTTGAAAGCTAAATTTTCTCTCAGATTATGTTGTGTAGTACAACAAACCTACATCTTTAAAAGTGGACCGTTATTTTTTGAAGTTTTTCCAGACTAAGACTGATACGATTTTCCCTCAGAAGATTTCCTACAAACATAGTTCAGCTATACATGAGCAATATCTACCAACTTATGGATTGAGATGTTCTTGTTTTTATCTGGATCATTCTTATTTGTTTTTACAGCACTTAATGAGATAGAGGAGGTGGCACAGGAAGATGGAGTGGCTTTGGTAGAAAGCCACAGTGAAGCAATTGCGACTAATCAAGCACTTATTCCCATGGAAATTGATGAAGAACAAGCAGGTAATTTTCATGTCAATTTCCTTCGCTTATTTACTTGTTTCACCAGCTGCATGCAAATCAGTTTATTGCTGTTAACGTTCACCAAGATGGTATTGCTATTAGATTTATTTTTGGTAAATAGATTTTATTATTTTCATATATAGACAAAAAACAACATGCTTGCTTATTTCCATCAACATCAGCTCACTGGACATACAATTCAAATTTATTTCATCAATACTTATCATGTTCATTAATATTATTTCACACCTACTCCTTCTATCTTATCCAACCATCTACCCAACTTTTAAGTTCATTTTCCTAAAACTTTCAACTAATTTCATATTTTATATAACTTTCTAAATAGGTCACCACAAAAATAACAAAATAATTTTAAACATCTTAAATCATTTAACTAATATTGTATTTATATAACACCCTCCAAAATCTCAATTTTAGCTCCTTATCTTGTCAATCTTTCTATTTTAACTAATGGTCATTTAGGCTTCTATCCTGATTTACTGATAAAATTCTAGAATTAAAAATACCTTTATTTAAAATAATTTATCCAGTTTTTTTAACACATTTATCAAATTCCCATCAATACAAAATAACAAGTTTATCAATTTTTCATCAACATTTGAATCCATTTTAAACCTTTTCATATTAAAGTTCAATCTTAAACATCCCATTATCTTATATCAAATTCTTAAATTTCTTAATCATTACAACTACAGCATAACAATTTTTTAAATTTTATATGGATTCATATTTTTTTTAAAGCTGATATCTTAAATCAGACATTTACGTTCTAAAACTTACATTCCATTCCTTTAAAATGTTTAACTTGAAACTACTCAGTATCAAAAAAGAGAAAGAAAAAAAAGGAAAGTTCTTTTTTGTATAACATTTTAATTCATATACCGTACTTGATCATTAATTAGAACGTAGCTTTAAATTCCATATTCAATTCTTCATATTCCGCTCATTTAAAGTATTCAACTTATACCAGTATTCATAATTGTAACCCTTTTATTAAAACTTTATTCATTGTATTATTTAAACATTAATTATCTTCTCCTTTTATCCAGTATTTATTATAGATCATTATTCCATATCAAAAACAAAAACAA
>JANHFO010010674.1:0-13281 GCA_032468095.1 Pareas carinatus | reverse complement strand
AGAGTATTCGCTCCATAAGATGCATACACTTTCCCCCCCACTTTTTTTGGGGGGGGGGAGTGTGTCTTATGGTACGAAAATACGGTATGTCCAATGTTTAAGGATGTAGTAATTGTAGTTCAATAACATCTAAAGAGTCATGTATTCCTTATCACTTATCTGACTGTGGCTGATTTTGAAAAATTTAAGCAGTCAGGTCTGCTTAGTCTTTCCTCCAAGTATTATTAAGATTATTTGGGATTTGGGACTAGACTGGCATGTTGAAAAAAGCATTCCAAAAGAACCAGTTCTTAATATTTTTGTCACATTGACTGGCACTGCTCACCATACTGAAATTGATTTTGGAATTTTAGTTCTGTCTAACAATTTCTAAGGAAATCTTCAGAACATGTCATTGTAAGTATTTCAAAACTCTCACAACTGTAGCCAATCATTTATTTATTTTATTTTGCCTTCTCAGAAGCAGCCAAACCAAAATCTCGACATTCAGTGAAGAGAAAACGGACAGCTGACAAGTCCACAAGCACTAGTGATCCTGTGATTGAGGATGACCACATCCAGGCAAGTACTTTGGATCAGAATTATGGACAATCAATCATTTTCAAGATGATTAAAATTTGTCTTTTTTTGCTAAGTCGTTTGCATACAATTTATACTTTAGTATCATCCAGAGCAGCCAGTGTTTTCCAGTTAAGAACTTTGCAGATGCCAAGAGAGAAGGAAAAAGTTTTTCAAAGAAAAGAGAATTTCATATACAGCATTTTCAGTGCTACCTTCATTAGGTGTCCTGACGATTAATAATTTGACTGGTTAATTGGTTTGAGCATGGTCCATGTAGTTGTTTTTAACTCTAAAAATAAATTCTTTAGGTTTTGACACTAAAATCAAAAAACCTTGTTGGAATCACCTTGACTAACTGCGGCATAACAGACCTGGTGCTGAAAGACTGCCCTAAAATGATGTTCATTCATGGTATGTACATTTTTGTTGAAGCTTGAGAAATGTTCTTGAAAATTTAGTGGAACCAATGGGGTATTTTTCTTAACAAGCTGAATCATAAATGTCTTTTAAATAAATAAAATAAATAAATATGATTTCTCACTTCTGTGAACATGATCTATTGGAAGAAATCAGATCAGTAATAAAATATAGAATTATAGTTAAAAGACCATTACATTCAACCTCCTCAGTACAGGAGCACAGGTTAATTCAGCTGCTTGAGTACATCCCATGAAATGGTGCCTACTGCTTCTCAAGGTTTTCTCTGGTTATTCGGTTCCACCATTATGCATTAAATGCAGTTAAAATGTCACTCATCACATTGCACTTGTGTCAAAAGCATCAAGGGGCTTCCAGATTTAGCTGGTGACATCACCATTGCCCTGGGGACACCTAGTTGAGGGTTCCTTTTATGTCCCTGGCAGGAACTGGAGTAAAGGTCCTGTCAGCAGCTCTTGGATCTCGAACACAAGGTTGCTGCTTGTCAACCTAGTGTCCTAACTCCAGGAACCACCAGGCTCCTAGGTCATTAATTACCTCTATCCCTAGTTAAATAAATAATGAGGCTCATGGCATGTAAAGATTTAAAACATTCATACATTTGCCTTGGCCTCAGTGACTCTTCTAGGTCTGTGATCCCAAATGTTGCCTTTTCAAAACAACATCGTGCAAATTAAGCCAACAGTCCATACCAAAGTGTTTCATAAATATCATACTGGCAGTCTGAGATTAGTTCTTTCATTATGCCTCTCATAACTGTAATATTAAATGATTAATTAATATGTATAATTGTTTATTTGGTTGCCTTTCCCTTTTAGCCACCAGATGCCGTGTTCTTAAGCACTTAAAAGTAGAGAATGCACCCATTATCAATCGATTTGATTATGCTCAGTGCAAGAAATTAAATATGGATCAAGTTCTAGATCAGATACTTCGAATACCTCCAGAGAGAAACCGGATTATTTACCTTCGTCCAATGCAACAGGTATGTAGTTAGTTTTTACTTAAGCAAAAGAGTTAGTTTATTTTTCTATACTGTGCTATTTTTTTCTTTTTAGCACAAAGACTACCAGCATAAACTGACTTTGGTGGCAGATTTTAATTGCATTTTTGTTCATCTTGATGTTTGTTGCATCATTGTATCAGTCTTTCCAAAACCTGGGTAAATTGAGTACAAGTGGGGTTTTTGGGGGGTAAAGACACATAAATCTATTATCCATCACAACAGGGACATTAAAATTATGCCATATTTACTAAAATATATTTTAAAATCTTCCAAAATATTCTTATTATGGTGAAAATTAATGAAATCATCAGTGGTAATTTATTGAAATAACATGACGATCATTCAGTGATACTATTTTTTATAATACATATAGTCCCCATGTTACAATCTTTAATTCAGTGATTGTTCAAACTTACGGCTGCTGAACGAAGGATCTTATGACTGGCCCTTGAAGTTCAATAAGACGTTTTGATAAATAGTCTTCTGCAATGAAAGAAAATGTTTGGGAAGCACTATGCTGCATGCTTGATATTCTTATAATAAAACTGAGCATTAACAACTAGAAACTCAGGAAGATTTTCAGTAGTAGTACACTGTGTGTACATAGAGGTTATTTCTCATCCTAATGCAATATAAATGGAATATAACATACACATATAGCTTACTCCAGATTTTCCTAGGATGGAATTGCCATGAGATTAATTTCTTTATGATTTTTGTGTCTTGCGAAATTACTTCCTCTCGGTGTTGATGGAATAATAGCTCAATTAGTGAAGTACTAAATATGTTGAATGTTCTACATTTTCTATATGCTCTAGCTAATGGCAGTTCCTGGCTTTTAGTCAGTGTCATATTGACATGGCAATTCACAAAGTAGAAACCTACCCTATATGTTTACTACAAGTTATAATTTTTTATTAGTTGTCACTGATCCAAAATGTAAATCAGTAGTGAAAGAGATGCAAAAATCAACTAAAATATAGAGTATTGGAATACAGTGGATGTGGTATGCTTTTAATTTACCAAATATCTATGAAAGAACGAAAGAAAAAATAAAACAAAACGTGTCCTTGTTTTTTTAAAAAAACAATATTTGTGATGTTGGAGCTTTGTTAAAATACTGGCAAAGATCCTTAGAGTCTTAAATTTTCTTGATATTCATATCAATTTGATGCTCATGTATTGCCAACAAACTAGGAGTGATAAGATTGTTGTTTTCTGTTGTTTCAAGCATGTTGTCTCCCATTTTTACAGGTTGACACGCTGACTCTTGAGCAAAAAATATTTAGTGGTCCTTACCCATATCATATTTGTGTCATTCATGAATTTAGTAACCCTCCAAATATTCGCAATAAAGTCCGGATTCGCAGCTGGATGGACACAATAGCAAATATCAATCTGTAAGTCAGCTAACTATGTGCTCGTCAAATGGTTGTGTTTGTTTGTACGTATGTGTATGCGTGCATGCGCATTCACTGCTCAGAATGGTCTTGTGATTCAATTGAGTTGAATGGAAGACTTCCAACTTCAGGATGATGGCATTGATTTTTCAAATAAAATAGTTAGCCTAATTTGGCTCAGATTGAAGAAGCCTGAATGGCAATTTTTAAAGTAAGAGATTCTGAAAGATTCTGTTCTTTTTTTAATTTTTGAAAGAAAAATAGTGATAGTAGTAATTATTATTTAAATTTGTATGCTGCCTGACTCGTAATGAATTTGAGCATCTTAGAACAATCAAAGAAATTACAATCAAATCAATAAAAGTTAGAGATAAAACATGGCATGCATGATGAAATGAGGGATCTCATTCTTATTTGCCAAAGGTCTGGGTGAACAGCCAGTACATCCATCCATCCATCCATACGTACATATATACATGTATAGTTTGTGTGTTTGTGAATAGATAGGTAGGAAGGTAGATTAATAATTTGGAGGCTTCCTTCAACATTTATAATGATTTGTGTTTTCCTTATTAGTGGCATGCTATAATTCTCTCAGACACAATCAGCATAGCCAATAGTCAGATTATGGCAAATGTTCAGAATATATGGCAATATTAGTTTAATGTGTCAAGAATATGCAGTAGTGCTGAGACAATTTCATAACTTTCTTTGGAGGAATCTCATTTTATTTTAATGATATACCCTTGTCTTTAGATGCGAGTTACATTACAATTGAAACCCACTTTTATAATAGGATTTTAAATATCTTTTTATCTGATTCTTTCAAATTATATTTAACACATGGAGTAAGGTTAAATCACACCTAGGGAGGAGAAACCAAAGGTACAAGTACAGATTAGGTGAAACGTGACTCAAAAACAGTAGCTGTGAGACAGACTTTGACGTTTTAGTGGACAATCGCTTAAACGAGTCAGCGGTCTGTGGCAGCATCCAAAAAAGCTAATAACAATCCTTGGTTGTATAAACAGAGGTATAGAATAAAAATAATGTGAAGTATTAGTACCGCTTTATAAATCCTTAGGAATACTGCATCTAGTTTTGGTTACCACATTACAAAAAAGATGTTGAGACTTTGGGAAAAGTGCTAAGAAGAGCAACTAAGATAGTTAAAGGCCTGGAGACAAAAACATAAAGAACATTTGCAGGAATTGAGTATGACTAACCTCGGGAAAAGTGTGACCAGGTGTGAGATGATAGCAGTATTGCAGTATTTGAAGGGCTACCACAAAGAAGAGGAGATCAACCTATTTTCCAAAGCACAGAGCAGGACACGAACAATGGATGGAAACTAATTAAGGAGAAACTTTTTAACAGTGAGAACAATTAACCAGTGAAACAGCTTGCCTACAGAAGTTGTAGATACTTCATCACTGGAGATTTTTAAGAAAAGACTGGACAGTTACCTGTCTGGAATGGTATAGGATCTCCTGCTTGAGCAGAGGGGTGAACTAGTAGACCCCTTTCAGCTCTATTCTGATTGATTGATTGATACTCCAAGCACAGCTGTACTTAACCATATTACATCACTTGCCATAAGACACCACTGATTATAAAAAGCACTCTTATTTTTCCAAGAAATAAAACAATTGAAAACGCCACCCCCTGCTGGCACCTCGATTATAAGATGCACTATGAATACAGAGACACCAATATACAAAAAAGCATGCATCTTATAATTGATGTAATATGGTATTATTTTATTGTTTGTAATAGTCATCACAAATTGATTCCTTTATATGTTCTGGTAACTACCTTCAATAATTACTTGGAAAATAAGAATAGGGTCTAAATTGAATAAGTAGATAAGATATATGGGAGTTGAAGACCAACGACTACCAAGAAATGTGGGAGGCTGGGAATCATAAGGGTTAGATACATTTAAATAATGTCAGTCTGGGAAAGATCTGTTTATAATTTCAACATCTTAGGTTGTTTTGGATAAATATCCCATTTATTTTCATATGTCTTTTTCATTTGGTCCTTCAGAGAGCTTATTAAATATGAATTCTTTCCTGAAGCCACACGAACAGAAGACGATCTAAAAAAATCCACAAGATATCCCTGGGGGAGAGATATTTACACTCTAGAAGGTAAGTATCACAGAGACCTTGAAAGTAGCCATATAAATTTCTTAAGAAAAAATCCCCGAATTATAGGCTGTATGTTAGACAAACAAAAAATAGCTCATTCCAACTTTAGAATTAATTAAAACATAATAATTTATTTTTCATGATGAAAATGTGAACATATCTACAAGAAGAAAAATGTTGGTAGACATATGGATAATATGCATATGATATTGCAAACGTTTTGATTTCCTTAGTTCAGGCAAAATGACAGCACAGGAGAGGAACATTTTCCTCCCTGTAGCAGACTTCTCTGTTAAAAGTGACATATGTGCCACAACAACACATAATGTAAAGGGCATAGAAGGTATATGTAGGCCATGCTCCACCTATAAATGTGTGGTCAGGTACACAAAGGAGGTGCAACTAGTGTGGCTCCTCATCGTATTGTGTATATCTTACAAATAACCAAATATCTGCAATATTTTATGAACGCTATTTCATCATAGATCTAATGGTAGGCAAGATGAGATTATTTCAATTGAAAAAAGAAATCCAGATACCTATTTTCTGGCTGTTCTGTTGTAGGTATTGTGGATGGAGCTCCCTATTCAATGATAACTGATTTTCCATGGTTGAGGTCCCTGAGGACGGCTGATCCTAATGGCTATGCAAGATATGATTTTGAAGATGATGAAAAGAGTAAGTAAACATTTGAGTGTCCTGTGTTTACCAGGGAACCTGAAGCATTATACAGCAATATAGTTTCATCTGTAATAAAAACATAATATATTTACAATGAGAAGTTTTACAAGCTGGCAAAGGAAGAAAGGGAGTCTTGGATGGCCATTTCTAGTGTTTTAGCTTTCACCAGCGAGGCATACCCTTGAAGGGATTCAAGCCTGGACCAGATTACATGTTAGGCTAATCCAGCACAGGTTTGAATCCCATCAAGAGTATGCCTCTCTGGTAAAAGATAATAAGCCATCCAAAACTCCCTTTCTTTCTTTGCCAGCTTGTAAAACTTCTTGCTCTAATAAAAATAGTGTGTCACTTAGCAGCAGGCCCGCTAAAGCCCCTAGTCTGGAGTAGTTTACTCCCTTCTGTAGCCAGAAAAAAACCAGGTGTCTCATTAAAAAAAGCCTGATATTTACAATGTTACAGGGAATTTCTTTCCCTGTGCATTTCATACAAATGTATTCAAGTAATTGTTTTAAATACTTCCATACTAGCAACTCTTTAAGTAACACAGAGTATGAGGTGGTCACTTAGGCTGTTGAGCCCCTGAATGTCAAAATCTAGATCACAGCCTCCATATCCACATTGGATGATTGTCTAAACTTGGCTTGAGTACAGCCAGTGAAAGATTCTCATCACTTATCTGGTAAATGACTTTATGGTGAACTGTGATTAGGGTGTTTTGGATGCAGAAATACCTTTTTGTCATTTATGTCCATTATTCCAGTGACAATTACATTTGTTTCCATTTGCTTTTTCTTTGCACCTAAATTTAGCTACTATTTATGCTCCACGGAGAAAAGGACAACTGTCAGCAGATATCTGCATGGAAACGATAGGTGAAGAGATCTCTGAACTCCGTCAGATGAAGAAAGGGGTGTTCCAGAGAGTAGTCGCTATCTTCATCCATTACTGTGATGTTAATGGGGAGCCAGTGGAAGACGATTACATCTGAATGCATCTAGCTGCCAGCTCTCAGGCTTTTCTGTGTTTTGACTGGCATTGCCAGCACAGAAGCCAGATGGATTTCACCCACCGCTAAAGTGCACTGAGAAATCTTCGAATATGTGTGATTCATGATTACCCCGACATCTTTTGGAACGCTGTGTAGTAAATGTATCAGGAGACGTTGCAGTGAATGCCGAGGAACCTAGATAAAAAAATCCTCATGAAGTTGACTTTTATTTCATATGTTTGTATTATGAGATTTAATTCAAATTTCATATTAATGAAGGCAGTTAATTATGGCAAGGCAAAAAATTTAAATTTCTTAGCTCATATAATTCATAGCAGTATTTTTGTTGGTTTGCCAGAAGCAAAACCCCTACATATGTTCTGTTTAGTAGCCAGCAGTCTTTTAATCTGTGCCTTTCCCCCCCTCCCCCTTTACACATCTAAGAGTCCATTCTAAGTAAATCTGTTGAACAGCCTTTGAGTCTTGTGCATTTTTCAAGGGGAAGTGAAATTGGAAGACCTAAATCAGTGACAAATGGCAGAAATAGAAAGAGTAGCCATGCAAGTAATCTATCCCAAAAATCAAATGAAAACCAGTTTGAGTGTTCAAATGAACACACTAGTGGGCTAGGGGGTTCAAGGTAAATAAAAAGCAATAAACTAATTAATGAATTTCCTCTGTTACAGTTTTCTTCTTCAGTACATAGTAATTTCAGGAAAGATGCAAGTACAGTCTTTGTTTTTTTTAAACTAGTCCACTAGTTTGTCAGTGTGGCTGATCATGTTACTTTGGCCTGAATTTTGCAATGCTATTTATTACATATCTTTGATTGGATTTACTCAAAACACATTTCATGAATCCATTTGAAATCATAATTCTGCGTAGCTTTTTCAATATCTGACAGGACTGAAAAGTCTCAAAAAATAACTATGTAATAACTTGTATGCTTATAACTACAACAATAGAAGTAAGCTAAACCAAATATTATTGCCAATAGTTATTGTCCTGTCAGGATACTTAATTGAGCTGAAGTCTATAGTAATTTACTATATAATAAGTAGATTAACATCTTGTTGAATTTGTTCCTATTATGTTAATGGATGTGACATTTATTTCTATTATAAGAACAATCAGAAAGAAGAGTTGGATTTCAGTTCCATTCTTTTTGCTATTTTTTGAACAGGGTGTTAAAATGACAACATATTCCTTTCTTTGGAGAGCCTTAAGGTATCTAAATTAGTTGTATAATTAGGCATTTCAAAAACAAGATTACCAGTTCTCTTGAGTAATGTATTGACACTGGAAGTTACATAAACAAGGTTCAAATAAAACACCCATTGCTTAATAGCAGTTAGGTTTCCTGCTCAGCAAGTGGAAATGTATGGTGATTGGTGTCCAATCGTGTTTTTCTATGATGTATGACTCTAGAGAGCTTATCTCTTTGCTTTTTCATGCTGGTCTAAAGCAATAATTATACTCTTTGCATTCATTAATACCACTGAGAAGAGGGGTGTGAAAGGCAAGAATAAAAAGCATAATCAAGGATTTATGTTCTATATTAGTATAGAACTATGCCCTGTAATAAAGTTGGCTTCATTTTGTTTGTATTTTTTAAATTGTATAAACAATAGGAATCTGTATGTATATTATCTGTGGTTGAGTTGTGTTCAATGTGAGTGTCAGTGTTTGCACACAAGCGTATACAGATACTGATGTCAGCTTACTCCCTTTTATTTTGCTTTTTATAAGAACAATTAAAAGAGCATTGAAGTTTAACTTTTCAGTAGTAGCCTTTGAAAGACTGAAACCATAAAATCAATTCTGCTTATTTCCTTTGCAAGCCTCCTGTTCCTAAGTTCATGGTTGATATATTTACATTCTATTATTTTATTAGCAAACGTTCATCCCTTGTGTTAATACATTGGCTTTAGTAATAGAATAGAGGAAATGTCCTCAAGCCCAGCCAACAACAGATGTGTTAATGTTCATATTTATTTTTGAAAAGGATAATTGTCACTTATAAAGTCTTTTGCTTATCAAAACTGCTCAACCTTCAAATATTCAGATGTTCCTCGAAAGTTCTACTGGCATTTTTGCTACTGATTATTTCTTCTTCCTCCTCCTCATCTGTATTTGTTCAAAATAAATAAGATCAGAAGTGGAATAAGCAAATTGAGAAAAGTTTCAGGCTATAAAGAACTTCTGGACACCCATTAAAAAACATAGAATATCTTAAAAGAACGTGTAAAAATTGTTATAACCATATAATGAATTGAATGATACTCTTAATTGTATAGTTCCAATTTAAGATAACCCCCTCATTTAATTTTCATCACAGCAGAAAAATGGATACACGTATGGGTGATAAAGCTGTCAGAGTCTCATCTACAATTCCAATACCAGGGATGCTTCCTGCTTGCATTTCGTGTCAAATATAATGTTAACCAAGGAACGTAGGCTGCTGTTGTGTCTTTTTCCTTAAGCCAACTTTTACATTGTCAAATGTCCCAAGTTAATTTGGAAAAGATGAGGACATTTCTAAGAGCAATGTCATGTTGCACAATATTGTTTTAAATGCTCAACTGTTTACCAAGAAAGAGATAAAAAATTATAAAAATACATAAAATCAGATAATGTGGCATTTAGAGCTCCAAATGTTTTTAAAATTGTCTCCATTAAGGTTTTCATGACAAGATAATGTTGAACAACTTTTTTAGTTTATTACCAAAGCTGAAAGTCTTTGCAGGTTGACAATTGTTCCTTGACGATTCTATACACAATCTCTCCCAGTTAAAATGTTGCTTTGCCAGCTCTCAGGCAAGGAACCTGAAGGAACAGATGGAGCAGATATAACATTAGAAAGCAAATGTTTGCATAATTCCATTTAGCTTACCTATAAGAGGAAGTTTGTTAGGACTGATGACAGACGACTCCATATCCCATTTATTGGACAGGAATAGGGAACGGTTGACAAAGCCTAATAGTAGCCTAGAAGAACTTGGAGAATAGCCAACGAAATGTGTGAAGGTTAACTTTGTAAATGAATTAGGGCAAATGCTAAAAAAAATTAAAATGAAGCTATAGCTTATGGCTCGTTTTTATTTCATCAGTAGGGTAGAGAAAATTCTGGAAGTAATGAAGATCAACAGATCTTGATTTTCTGAAATACAATTGGATGTATTGTAAAAGCAATGATCTTTGGATTTTGAGATTAATAACTTTGATATAAAACTTTCTGAAAATTGGGTGCAACCCTCAATGATTATAAAAAACAAAACAAATGAAAGCTGAGAAATATTAAGGATTATATATGGAATTGGACGTTGTATTTTGATTCTGCTGTTATTGCTGGTGTTTTTAGTATTGACACTGAATACTGAAACTTTGCTTCAGCAGTGATCCCCCATCACTTGATGCTTTAATATTTCTTCAATTTTGTTGATCTAAGGAAATTAATGAGATGATTAAATATGGTCCTTCTTAAACAGGTCTGTAGAAGAGAATCTTAAGGCTTTTTAATTACAATAGTAAAAATTAATACAAACTTAGAGAAAGAGAAGAAAGTGAAAAGGAAAGCACAGGAAAAAAATATGTAAAGATGTGACTTCCAATCTTCATCACAAACGAATAACTTTCCATCTTCTATAAGATTAAACAGATCGCCTTTCATCATGGTGCAGTGGTTAAAAGCAGCACTGCAGGCTATTTCTCCTGACTGCCATCTGCCATTAGCCATCAAGTTCAGCAGTCGGATTCTCACCTGCTCAAGGTTGACTCAGCCTTCCATCCTTCCGAGGTCAGTAAAATGAGAACCCGGATTGTTGGGGACAATATGCTGACTGTGTAAACCGCTTAGAGAGTGCTGTAAAGCACTGTTAAACGGTATATAAGTCTAAATAATAATAATCCCATATCCCATGTTTTATCTATAAGCAAGCTCATAAAACATTTAACTTTTCAATCTTGAAAAAGCCATAAAAGGTTAGCAGAACATTGGAAAAAATCATATAAACCAACCTTATATTCCTACCTTGTACTTTTAACAGTTTTAATCTTTTAATTCAATCAAATACTAATAAAATATAGAAAATAAAAAATATAGAATTTATTTCAAAATAGAAAATACAGGAAAAAAGGATGAAAGAAAAAGTGGCAAAAGTGCAAAAAGAAAGAATAAAAAAAATAGAAACTTCTGATTACCTTTGCAACAAATAAAGGTACAGTTACAAAGATATTTCTTACTATGAAAAAAGTTCACTCTTTCCTATTATTCAGATTTTTATTCTAATCATCAAAAACACAATTCATAAATGCAATTTGTTCAATTTTATGCAAAACCTCTTTAAAGGGTTTCAATCAACCATTAAATGTATATATTTTTCCTCTAATCAAGGTATTTCATTTAGCCATCTCCACAAGTTCCATCATCTTCACCAAAATAAGCCCCTCTTGTAAGTCTAATTAGAAAATGTTTTCCAGGACATTGTCATGGTTTATCATTTGTATTCTTCCTTTAATTTTCTCCGTTGATTTCTTGTATATATCCAGCAAAGTATCCTTTTCAAAATCATTCTACAGGCTCACCATTTGTGGTACCACATTCTTTACTTTATTAATCTTACCAGATAAAAATTTGTTCTATAGTCATCATTCTTTCAGGAACATATTTTAGACATGACCATAGAAGAAGATCTTGAGGGGACATCTAAATATTGGGCTAGATGCGGTGCCAGCATTGTTGCTTTCATTGTATTTCAAATGAAATAAGCTTATAAACCTTGATGGGGGGAAAACTAGAAGGTTTAATTGTTCAATACACAGAACTAGCCAAATAGTCAAGGAATCAGCTTGGCTGCATTCTATTGTTTGATAGCCTTATTATTTTCAGAAAACAGTGATTGCACGAAAAAGTTTAAGGAGCTCTAGCCAAACTATATTCTTCAGCAAATTCTTTAGTGAACAAAAGCTGACAAAATCTCTACATGGTACAAAGTCAGTTTTGATGTTTGTTTTTTTATACCGCTGATTTTTTTTAAAAAAGTGCATGGTGGCAATTATAGAGGATTGGACACCCTTTCAATCAGTGCTTTAAAGCACTTCCTTTGGCCAAAATAACACCTTCAGTATGTTTTCTGTGGCCTGCTAAGAGTCTTTTTATTCTAGAATTTGTAGTTGTTTTCCAATCTTTCTTAAAAACTTTTTTCTCATTTCTCATGCTTGAGATCTGCCCACTACTCAAGCCTTGGGATTGTGAAAATCAATAAATGTTTCATGGTTGTAGATCTAAAGAAAAGTCTTCAAGCCTTTGCCTATTTGAGGATTATTGTTATAAGAAGTCATTCTCTCACTGTGTCTCAAAATGTTAGAGAATTTTCTCTTTTTTTTACTGTCTTACTGATTACATGTAATATATAACTGACAGGTGGTCTTTGACCATAAATAAAATCTGAGTAAGTGTGTGTGTGTACATGCCTTTGTATCATGTATCGGGGAGATACAATTTCTAAGTATAAGTTATGGTTTTCAACCAAAGATGAGGCTAATTTTCTGGTTGCGAAGGGCTGGGGGAGGCAGGGAGATATTCCTCAATTTACATGCACAATTGTGCTCAGAATTTTAGTCATAAATCGAGCATATGATATGATTCAACTTTACAATCATTTTTACAATGGGCATAAAGCAATTCAGTATGATTATTGAGCAAATCCAGCATATCAAAATACAGTGTTTTACAGGCCACAAAGTATTCTTTCTGAGGCCATCATAACATTGTATGTTTGTTAAGCAACTAGTCATTAAGCAAGAAATGTCTGTAGTCATGATAGTTTCCCAAATCTGAAACTAAGCTATAACAAAACCATTAATAAGTCTTTTTTCATGACTTAATAATATATGCTAGACTTTTTTTCCAACTAGAGTAGTAGCTAATAGAATTCTTTTTTTTATTTAAAAGTTTTTATAAACACAGACATAGTAAAAAAAGAAGAAAAAAACAACTACAGACATTGAACAAAAACATTTTGCCCCTCCCCCTCCCCGCACACTCTCACCCTA
>JANHFO010010673.1:3406-14105 GCA_032468095.1 Pareas carinatus | reverse complement strand
GAAGCTTGCACAGCATCCTTGCTCACCTTGCCTGCTTGCCACTCGCTTTGCTGACTTGCTGGGACATCTCCTGCCTGCCCCCCCTCTAAGAATAGCGCTCTAAAGCCAGCCTTCATGCTGCGCCTTACGTTCCTTATGCACAGGGAGGCTTGTGCTCCCATGCTTCCTGGACAGCGCCCCCTGCCTCTTAGCACCCCCTGCTGTCCCCCTTGCCTCTTGGCGCCCCTCTAAGCCATCCCACCACTCCCAGGGGGAAGTACTGTCCACTTTGGGAACCACTGACATAGAATAAATGCCAGAAAGCATTAGTTAAAAGAATAAATAACCAGATTATGATTTAGATAAAGTATGCTGTTATTACTAAGGCATCTAGGTGAACAGCGATAAAGAATAAGAAAAAACTGTGATAGATCATGACTAGTACTATGAATATACTACTTGAATAGAATGTTTAATTGCTAAAGCTTCCATATATTTAAATAAAAATATTATTTTAGAATTAATGATGGACTCATTTCTGAAATTGCTTACACATTTTGAATATACTCTTACCAGTCTTTTCTTGTTTCTTTAAAGAAAGAAAGTCGGAAGAATATTGACATCTTTGAATGGTCATGTTGGAGAAGACTCTTGAAAATACCATAGACACCCAAGCAAACGTACCAGTAGAACGTCAAACAAATCAATCCAGAATTCTCCCTCAAGTCACAAATGCCCAAGTTCAAGCAATCATATTTTGGACACATTATGCAAAGATCTAGCTTTCTGGAGAGGGCTTTAATGCTGGGAAAGGCAAAAGTAAAGAGAAGAACAAGGCAACCTGCAGCAAGGTGCATGGACTCAATTACAGTGGTGATGAGTTCAACATTTGAAGACTTGAAACAATAGCCTCGGGACAGTTTGTCATTAAAAAAACTATTTATGTGGTTACTATGAGTCAAAAGCCACTTGATGGCACATAATCAATCAGTAGCTATTGACAACTTAATCTTCCATGAATTTATCTAACATGTCATTTAAAAGCTATGAAACGTCATGTCCACCATCACTACTTCTGATGGCAAAAACCTCCCCTTGAACTATCTGTTGCATAAAATACTCCCTGATTTCCCCAAACTACTGAAATTTCATATCATGTATGACTGCATAACTCTTTCATCTCCTCCTTTAACTTGCAAACTAATGGACCTCAGACATTGAAATCTTCCCTTATAAAATTACTTCTATAGCTCCTGAAAAATGTTGCTTTTAAAAAAAACTGACTGCTAGGTCCTTTCATAGATGCAATACCTAGAACATTCTAGGTATTGCATCTACCTAAAGCATTCTAATCTCACCATAGGAGAGATTACATAAGGACATTGATGTATCAGCTGTTTTATTTTACTCTCCTTTCTAATTATTCTGGGCATGGAATTTGGTTTTCTTACAAGAGGCATGCACAGACCTGACATTTTCATCAAGCTGTATACCTATGACTCATGTATACCCATGACTCTATGATCCTGTCCCTGATCAGTCACTGCCAAGTCAAATCCCATTAAAGTGGAAGTAAGGTTTTGATTTTTAAAGCTATCATGCATCACTTTGCACTTATTAACATAAAAACCACCTTTGCATTTTAAAATCCATTCATACTGTTTCCTGATATACTTTTGGAACCCCTTGCAATCTCTCTCTTTTTTTTTTTTGCTTTTAATTTTCTTACTCTGAGCACTTTTGTGTCACCAACATTTTTGGCAATCTTATTGTTTGCTCATAACTCTAGATCATTTAAATTAAAAACAGCTTGTTCCAACACAAAGTCCTGCTACAGTATCTCTCTTTTGTTTAACTTTCCAGTGTGAACATTGTCCATGTATTTCTATTCCCTGCTTTATAAGGGAAGTGTACTAAGTAGCATGCCTACCATCCTTGTCCTACTGTTCCCATTTATTTGTACTCATTTATGTTTATATAATATGTTTTTCTTTTTGTTGCTGTTGTTGTTTTATATGCTTGACTAAATAAAATAAATACTAAATGCTATTATCAGCAAATCACAGTCTTATCCCATAGTTGCTATGTTCAATTTAAGAATTTTTGAGTTGGTGAACTGCTGTTTTAAACTCCTAATATGCAGTGTTTATTGGATGACCTCTCTCAAACTGCTTAAAGTTTAGAAGGTTAATAAGACCAGACCTCATGCTGGTTTCTTTTCATAATACCCATTCTTCCATATTTTCTTTTGAATAGTACTAAATTTAATGCTTAGCTAATTATTCTACAATTCCCTAGGTATCTCCTTGATCCCTTTTTATATAATTGAAGTCATGCTGGCTATTTTCAAGTTTCAGGGATGAATGTTGAACTTAAAAAGTAGTTGCATATTTTTTGTAAGGTCAGAAGTTTTAGATTTTATTTCTTTTTTTCCAGGAAAACCTTTATTTTGCAGATATTTTTAACAATCATGACAAAGTAAGCTAATACAGTCAAACATCAAAAATCTCCAATTATCATTTTCATATAACCATTATTTATAATCTATTATTTTTAACGTCTTAGTTTCTTTTTCTCTTCACCTTGCCTTTCTTCTTTACTTCCTTCTCTTGGTCTTCTTCCTGTTTCTTCTTTCCTTCCTTCCTTCTTCTCCACTGCTTCCTTTTTCTTTTCTTACTTTAGCATTCTTATTTTATCACTAGTCAATTTGTATTTTCAATTTAATTTTACATACATTTTGTCCAAATACCCTGATTTTTTAGATCTGATTTCTTTATGACTTCTTGAAGAGGTGATTTTTCTTCAAGTGGTCTTGTAACTTTATACACAATTACTTCTATACATATATCAGTTAACCTGACTGCCATTCTGGATCAAAAGAAACCAGGTCAGGATTTCTTGGCATTGCCAATAGGAAGAAAAATTTCATAATCTTTTCTGCAATTCACCTCTCCTACAGGCCTTGAAGCTATTCCGTAGGATGTGTGTTTTGTGTTGGTGTATGTGTGCATGTGTTTGGGCCAAGAAGGAAAGTAAACAGAGTAAACAATGGAGATTTCTAAGAGTATTATCTCGTGGCTTAGTGATAGGATAATTTATGCCCTCAAACTACTTATTTCTAAATTCTTTAGCAGTGAGTCATGCTGATAACCTGACTTCATAGAATCCATCTATTCTTTATCTCTACCACTTTGTCATGTGGGATAGAAGAGAACAATTGTGCCAGTTTTTCTTAGGTCAAAATGTATATTCTGTGCTGCATTAATTCATAATTGTGTAACTTTAGCAAGGGAACAGAAAGATTATTAGCAGAAAGAAAATCCGTGCAGCCTGAAAGAAAGAACAAACTGGAAATTTGGATTTATAACTTTTTCTGTATTAAAAAAAGAAGTGGGAAAGTAGTTCATAACCACTATAGGGAGCAGAAATGCTCCCACTTGTCCGAATGAAATCTCACTGGGTCATTTTAGCCATGCAAGTATCTCTCAGTCCAGCCAAGAAGGTTGCTGTTGTTGATGTTTAAAATTAGAAAAAAGGGAAAGAGGAATGCTACTTTAAGTTACAAGTGGAAAAATGGGACATGTCTCATTTTTTAAAAATAAATTTCTGTCACCATCTGCTGCTAGGAATGTGAAGGATCTTTCCTGGACTATGCAAACCCTATCTGTCTTAAAGGAATTGGAAGGGAAGAAGTACTGCTTCATGGTATCAGTTCCCCTGGGTGTCTCTAAGCTACTTTCCAGGATTACCACTTTTGTTTGCTTAATGATCCAGAGATGTGACCAAAGAACTTCTTGGTGAGACACAAGACAAGACAAGACAAGACACAATGGAAAGGAAATACTCCCAAATTCTTTCCCAAGAATGCTCTAAGTGGGATCTGCCCTGCATCTCTCCAGGCCTTGAAGATGTAAATAGAATTTCACTCAGTGAAAATCTACCAACTATTCTTTTATGTCTTAAACAAGAGTAACATTGGCATAGCTTCAACTCTAAGCCCTTCCTCCCTTCCTCCCTTCCTCCTTCATATGTCCAAGAGAAGAATCAGTCTTTCCTTTCCTACATGTAACTTTCATGATTGATTCTGTAATTTATTGAGTTTAATGTAGTTTGCTTAGTCATTGCCCTAAAGTAGTCAAAGCCTGCAGGCCTGAACTAGCTGTCTCCAGGGGTCGTGTGCGCGGGTAAATCCCTAATTGCCTATAGAAATAGAATAAAATAGAAATTTTATTTATATCCTGCCCCTCTCCCGAAGGACTTGGGGCAGCTTAAAGAGAGTAAAAACACAATACAACATATAACTAAAAACATAATAAAAACATTAAATAATGTCTGATTACAGGGGGAGCAATAAAATGATATCCAAATTAAAAAGTAAAAAACCTATTAAAATAATCTAACCCCATTAGCGCAAGAGGATCAGGGCGCAGCTATCTGAAGCTGGCCTTCTGAAACAAGTGGGTCTTCAGGGCACTATCCACTGCCTCCTAGAGGCCACTCTGAATATAATCACGTTGTACAGCAGTATTTGCTGGACTTTCACATGTGTTCCTGTTTGCTGTAAGATATGCCTATTCTTTTCTACAATAAATTTGTGTTCTTTGCTACAGCCTGCCCCTTCAATGCCTAAGGACCGAGAATGCAACAGATTCTGCTAGCTTTCTTATCACATTCAAAGCCTATAAATAAAAGAATTTTCTTTGATGGAGGAGATTTGAGATAAAATTTCACCGGGGGAATTGCAAAAGCGTACAGTTTGTAGAGGGAATCCTTAAAATTCCTGGCACTTTCTATTTGGTGCATTTAACAAACCCAAGGTGCTCATCTTACGATATGTGGTGTTGAAATATGAAAATCACTATCAATTGTTATTTCTCTCTTGTATACCAAAGAAGGAAATGATCCCACCATCAATGTGTTATATGTGATTTTCTTTTCAAAAGGAGGAAGGGGGATCAGGAATTTTAATGGGTCCCTTTGCTCAATGGAAAGCAATCATTAGTTCAGCCTGGAGATTTCAGTATTATAGCTAAAACACAGACCCCAAAGACTAGAATTCCAAGTGCCTGGATTAAATCCATAAAAGTGATAGCTCTGTGTATTAATCATGGAAAAGCAAAAAATGAGAGAGGATTGAGAGATCTTGGTTACATTGTTCAATACTCTTCTGGGCCTTTTTTAATTTCAAAAAGCTAAATACCCTTGAGATTCTTGGCAGAAAGGAATGTTAATAAAGATATATTAATAAACATAAATAGGAGGAACAATTGAAATTAATATGTGACTGAAATATATTCAGTGATTAGTGACAAATACTCTTCTGGTGAGTGAAAGCAATCTCTTAAATGTCTTGTTTCAAACAGAAAACTTTAAAAGAGGAACTGAGGGGCACATTTTCATCCCCTCTAACACAAGGTTGCATCACTAACCATTTTTTAAGGCTACATCCGCCTCACATAAGTGAAGCTGCTTAACTTTGAAGTGTTTTGGTCTAGTGTATAAGTGACATTCTGAGCTTTTTGCTAACACAAGCTTTGCTGTGAGTATATTATTTGATGCTTCGGCAGTGACCTTGGACTTGACATAGTGCCTGGGGTCTCACCAGTTCCTATTGGCTATTTATGTGGTGGTAGCTTCCTCTCCCAATGTGTCCAGTCAGTCAAGAGATAATTATTTTAAATTCAATTATCTGTGTAGAAAAAAAACAAAACAAAGAACCTGATTAACAGGCAAGATGGGAGGGAATCCATCCAGCATGAGCTATTGGCAGGGCTAAGTGATCTGTTTATCAGTTCCACCCTATCTTGTGAATCATCTACACATCTGACCCAAAGAGCTAGAATGTTACTCCACATTCATGAATCAGGTACTACAGATAATTGACAAAAACAAGGATTTTTCCGTAATGAAAAACAGGAGATTCTTTCCTGCCCTACCAGGACCTATCCCAACACTTGATCTGAATATTCTCGATTTCCCACCAGAGCCCATCATAACTGGGTGATCCACAGAGGTAGTAGGAGGTTGGTTGTAATGGAGAAGGGCCCTCCTTCATTTTACAGGAAATTCACACCTCCTGAACTATGTTAGATCATTTGACCCCAAAGGTGCCCCACCCTCCTGTCAGTTTATACTTAAACTATAGATCAGAACCTATAGGTGACCCACAAGGTCACTTCCTGGTAAATCAGAAATAGACTTTCAGAATCCAATTCTGATGGGTAGCTAAACCCCATGGTCTATACTTGTCATCTCTCAGAGTCACAGCTTATGTTAGGAAAATAAATAATTGTGGTTTTCCTTTCTAGTAGGAAACCCACCATCTGTTGTACTTTGACATGACTTCCAATTATGGTATTCCCCAATCTCATGAACAAGATGGAGCAGAACTTGGTTGTGAAGGCACAGTAGATTTATTCTGGCATTCTTTGTGTTGCCTTGCAGACTAGGCTCTCTTGAATTCTGCCTTACTAGAAAAGCAGAAATAAAATGCTTATGTAATCTTATACATTTTTTCCTATATAGCTCAAGTGATTATTGGACCGTGTTTTGCTTCCTGTCCAACATGCAGGGTGAATGAGCGAAATATCTTCCTTTAACTTCTTCCCTTAGTAGAAGTAGTTGCTCTTTTCCTTGAGCAAGTGTTCTTGTTCCTTGAAATTATGTGGGGGAGGAGAAGCTGCACGGCTGTCATGTCATGTTGTTTCTGGATCCTCTTCCCACCAATGTGACAGTGAGAGATTTCAGAAAACAGCACTGACGGTTTATCACACTGAATGCTGATAATTGGCGGTCAGCAGGTGAAGAAACTGCTTGGTAAGGCTGAAAAGAGATTCTGAGGCTGAAAGACAGTTTGCACATGAGTGACGGATGCTTTGGGAAAATTCACAGACCTGCTCAGCAGGAAAGCTTTATGGTTACTACCCAATTAATATTCTGCTTATCCACAAAGTTCAGATCAGCAGCTATATCATCCTTCAGAATATTCTATTTCCCACCCTGTTTTCTCCTTATTTGACATAAACTCCATAGCTTAAATGTTGTAAAGAAGATAGAACTTTTCTATGTGAGATCTGATTGCTGTATCTGCTGTATGCTGTCAGTGTCTGTGTAAGTCAAATTATCAGTTCAACATTTGTTGAAAATCTATGAAGCCAGATAATATAACTTTTATCCAGGTGTCAGCAAACTCTAGTGGAGGTTTCAGGACTGTGGTTGGGAAACAGAAGAAAACTGGCAATACTTGCTAATTCTTTCTGCTATTTGAAGAACAACATCCATAATCTGAACCACTAGTTAATTATTTTTTAAACACACCATGTTCCCCTGCCCGCACATCTCTTGGCTAATTTCATAGTTTAATATTTTCCTTGTTTGCTTTATTTGGTGCACTCTGAATTAATCCTTTTGCTTTTCCTCCGTGGGTTTTGAGTAAACCTTGTCATTTTACTACTGCCAATATTCAGTTATGTATTTCAATCAGCAAAACTAAAGATACTTTATTTTTAATTAACAACTTATTTACCAGGTGTGGAACACTGCACTAATCTTTTTTTATTAGATAAAGGTAAAGGTTCCCCCTACACATGCGTGCTAGTCGTAGCTGACTCTAAGGGCAGTGCTCATCTGTTTCAAAATGAAAGAGCCAGCGCTGTCTGAAGATGTCCCCATGGTCATGTGATTGGCATGACTGAACTCCTAAGGCACACGGAGCACTGTTACTTTCCCACTGAAGTGGTTCCTATTTTTCTACATGTATTTTTACATGGTTTCGAACTGCTAGGTTTGCAGAAGCTGGGGCAAGTAATGGGAGCTCACTCTGTTACATGATGCTAGGGATTTGAACTGCCGACCTTCCAATCAACAAGCTCAATGTCTTAGTCGCTGAGTCACTGCACCCCTTTTTATTAGTTATTGTTTAATTAAAAAAATAGAAGGATGAAAAAGTGTTAGTTCTCTTTGGGGAGAGGGCGGTCTTGTACTTTTCCAGTGGCTAGCTCTGAGTTCAAGAAAGTGTTTCAAGGGAAAATGCTGTGCCCTCAAATACCGACTGCTTCCTTTTTAATTCTTATCCAAAGCTGTTTACAGGACAAGGTTGGTGGTAACTCTTGGAGCAGCAAAAGGCTTTAAGGGGAGTCAAACTTGATTTAGAGTTGCCTGCAACTGTGTGTAGGCATCACCACTTTCCTATGCTCTGAAGGGGTTGATGAGTAAGTATAGGTTGCAGAGATCTGCAGATGGGTCAACATGCACACCTCCAAAATTCCAGTGGAGGTGCATGTCCTGGTTGATCCAATTTCCTAAAACACTGGGGGTATTTGAGTGCCCTCTAGACAAAATGTTAATATTCACAGAGATATAAATGGACCAGCTATGTAATTGTGTCTGAACTACAGATACATACATTTCCTAATGTGCTAATAGAGAAGTCTAATCCAGTCTCCTCCCTGAAAATTCCAGTAAGTCCCAAGGACAACACATTTTAAGTTCCTCTTTCCAGAAGACTGAAAATAAGTCTAGCCTATATTTTGAATTAGAACAGGCATATAGAACTACAACTTTAAGCAACCATAGCTATTGCACTAAATAGGAATGACTCTTTCCATTCCACCTGACCTCACTCACCCATTGGCTCTGTCATTCTTTGCTTGGAAAAGGAAGATTTTTTTCTGTTGTCCAATAAGCAAATAGGCTTCTTTTAACTCCTTTCCCTTCTTAAATCCCAAACATATTTACACCATTTAACAGCAACAAGACAGTTCTGTCTTGCAGAACTCTCCTGGAAGAATTTTCTATCGCTATCACTTGCCTCCTTGGGATTCTTCTCACACCTCCTTCTCAGGGTTCCCAATCTAAATCTGGGTGGGCTGATTATTGGTTCTTCCAAATCCTGGTCCACTCCCCCAATGTCACACATTGACCGCTCCTCCAACTCTTGACCTCAGTCTTCTGAGGATATATTGGGTTGATTTCCTTCAAGCTCTACTTTAGAGGAAAAAGCCTTATGGATTTTTTCTTATCTCTTGCTCCTGAGGAATCATTCTGTCGTTTACCGTATTCTCCTAGCTAGACTGCTTTCTCTCTTATCTCCCTTTGGGCTTCTTCAGCTACGTGACTACTGAGGAATTCTTTTTCCACTTTAAAGCTTACAGTATATTATTTCCTCCATTATTCTCAAGTAATCTTCCTATCTCATTTTAAATCTCTAGCTCTTTTTCATCTCCTCAGGTTGCTTTCCTAAACTAAGCATTTTCTTTTCTTTTTCCTAGTTCTTTCTTTCAGGGTTTTGCTCTCTAGGTCAATCTTGTCTGTATGATAAAGTCCCAAAGTCTTCTCTTGCCCCTTATGCTGTGTGCAAATTTTGCTACCTCAACTTGTCAAATTTTATATCCTTTCCAAATTCTGAATTCGTTTCTTCTTTTCATCTCTTTACAGTGACTTCTCATCTCCCTTATTCTGATTTCCTTGCAAGTTCTCCTTTGTCTAATAGGAAACACCGCATCTAATGCTGTGTTCTAATTATCTTATTCCACCTCCCCTTGTTTAGCATTATATGTATGTCTCTCTTTTCTACATCCTGCTAATTACCAACCTTAGGCAACCCAAGATATTTCCTTTCCTTACCTGGAAAATCCCAACCAGTCTGTACCAGCTTCACCTATTTCCACTGCTTTTTTTGCAAATCCACATCATCACAAAAGCATTTATTTATGTAATTAGTTGCCCATTTTAAGTTCTCTCTCTCTCTCTCTCTCTCTCTCTCTCTCTCTCTGAGAGAGATACAAAGACCATATTCATAAACCATGAAAAAAGCACAATACAAAGACATGTTTATTATATTACTTTTTCTACTTCTGCAGCAATATCAGTAGATTATATCTTGCTTAATCAGAATGCTTTAATAGTGAGAAGTATAGAAGAATAACTTACCCTTTGTTTTCATTTTTTCTTACTTTTTAGAAATGGCACCATACAACTTAATGAAAACCTTGAAACTATAAAAATGATTTTCAGACATGACAAAATTCTAGTCCACATACCATTGAAGTCAATTTTCCTCAAATCAGTGCATTTATTCTTTTTTCTGTGCTTTGAGAAACATCAACTGACGCTATTTTAAGGCTGTTTTGAATCGTCTCCTGTGACAGGAGCCTCTGTAGGTTGATCTGTTTCTCTTGCTCCAGTAACACCAAAGCATCTTATATGAACAAATTCACCAAAATATTGTGCATGTTTGGTGTGATATCTCTGTTTAAAATTTGCTGATTTTCATCAGAAGAACTCTAATCTATTTCTCATAGCCTATGCTTGGATTGCCAACATTAAATAAATATACTAAAGAATGAAAGCTGAATATTCTTAGGATCCACATTCTTGCCAGCACACATTGCTATCATTTCTTTCTGCTATACCAAGTTCTACCTAATTCATAGGAACAATAGGTAGTGACCTATTTTATATACAGCTCGACGTACGACCCCAACTCAGCCCCAAATTTCTGCTGCTAAAAAAGACAATTTTTAAATGAGTTTTGCCTCATTTTATGACCTTTCTTGACACAGTTGTTAAGCGAATGACTGCAGTTGTTAAATTCATTACATGGTTTTTAAGTGAATCTGGATTATCTATTGACCTTGCTTAAAGGGGATTACATGATTATGCATACCCTGTTTCCCCGAAAGTAAGACATCCTCCGAAAATAAGACCTACTTACAGTTTT
>JANHFO010010672.1:0-16900 GCA_032468095.1 Pareas carinatus | reverse complement strand
GACTTAATCTCCCAGAATTCCCCAGTCAGCATAACTGGCTGAGTAATTCTGGTTGTTGACGTCCACAAGCCTTAAAGGGACCAAGGTTGGAGACCTCTGGTCTAAATAATATGGAAGGGGCCTATGGCATGGTCCCTTGTAGAGAAAGAAGTAGGGGGCTGACTTGGGAGCAATAGAAAAGAAACACTGAATCAGAAATATATAGAAAACCTTCTGCAGTTTATTTTCCTTGAACCCTTAAGCATTCAGGATCAAAGGTTGAACAGCAAGCCTCTTTGGAGGGTCAACTGTCCAAACCAAGAACTCAAAAGTAATTTCTCAAAATATAGTATAATGTTGAACCAAAGGAGAAAGTAGAGCCGGCAGTAGCTGTTTGAGGGTTGTTATCCTCCCTCTACAGCAGGAGACTCCATGGATATTCTAGCATCAGCATAAAAGCAATTCCCTTCTTGGAAAACCCTTGATTCTTTCCTTTCTTCTAAGTAAGGCTCACCAGTACGAGGGACCTGTTGTACTCTGGGTGTGAAAGATAAACTGGGCTCCATCAGCAACAGCATGGAACAGTGGGGAGTGCTTTTCATACAGGCCACAGTAAGAGTAATTCCAACTAGTATTTCTTTCAGAGACTTGACTTGCCTGTTATTTTCTGCTCTCTGTCCACTCCCTTCTCCACCTTCTTCTCCAACTCCCACATCTGTTCCTTCAACAGAGAAATCTTTAAGCTTAGCCAGCCCTGAATCCACAGGCACTTTCAGCCAGGAGCTGTAATTTAGTTATGAGGATGCTGGTGTTTTCCCTTCATCCTATGTCACCCCACTTTGGGCCTCAGGTAGCCTTTTGGGATGGGCTTTCTGGGGCTTCATATCTTCCATGGGGCAGGAAGGCACCAGCCACACTTGTTTTTTAGCTACTTGGATCACTTCATTTCCTGTTTGGAGCAAACCATGTGACCTGGAGGAAGTCTCTTGTCCAACATCTGGCTTGATTTTAGCTTGTCTTGAAGAATATATTTTCTTCAATGATGTGAACTGATCACCTGTCTCTGAGGGAATAGGGAGTATGCCACCATCCTCTTCAACCTGCTCAGGAATCTGATGAGTCATCAAATTGGAACCAGGTTGGCTTTGAGGTTCCACCCATTTTTTAAGCAAATTGATATGCCAGGTTTGCTTTGAGGGGTGGTGTCCAGGCATCAGGATTTCATAACTGACTGGTCCTATGCGTTGAAGTACTAAAAAGGGCCCTTGCCACTGAGCTATCGGTTTGCTTGTAGTGGAAGGAAATAGTAGTAACACTCTCTGTCCTGAATGAAATTCTCGCAGCATGGAATTCTGGTCACAATATACCTTTTTATGCACTTGAGAGTGCCTGATGTTGTCTGAAGCCAGCCCCCTTATCTGGTCTAGCTTGTCCCTCATTTGTAGGATATAGCTAAGGTTGCTTGAAAGAGACTTGGCCTTTCCTTCCCAAATTTTCCTAACCATTTGAAGGGGTCTTCTGACTTTTGGGCCATATAACAACTCATAAGGAGAGAATTCTATAGAAGCCTGAGAGAGCTCCCGATAAGCAAACAATAAGATAAGGAGCCACCTGTCCCAGTCGGAACCTGTCTCTGAAATGTATTTTCTCAGCATTTGTTTAAGGGTTTGGTTGAATCGTTCCACTAGACCATCAGATTGAGGGTGATAAGGGAAAATCTTGATTCGCTTAATTCCCAATTTCTTATAAAGGAGATTCCTAGTTTGACTTGGAATGTTTTTCTCTTGATCTGTAACTATCACATCAGGAATTCCAATTCTAGAGAATAATTCTACTAAGGTTGATGCAATCTCCTGGCTGGTATCTGTTCTGAGGGCAAATGCTTCAGGATAACTTGTGGCGTAGTCGCACACCGCAAGGATAAATTTATACCCTCGTTGACTTTTTTCTAATGGACCTATTACATCCATAGCTATTGTGCTGAAGGGAATACCCACCAGGGGAAGAGGGAACAATGGAATCTTCTTTGGATCTTTGAAGAGGTCTGATTTTTGGCATTCTTTACAACATGCACAAAACTGGCGAGTATCCGTATACATTCCTGGCCACCAAAAGACATGTGCTATTCTGGTATATGTTTGCTGATGTCCCTGGTGCCCTGTCCAGGGTATAGTATGGCTGATTCCCATGATGAGAGATCTGCATACCATGGGCACAACTAATCTAGAGCCACATTTGTCAGCTACATACAGAATTTCTTTCCTCTGGGTGACCTTTTTACCACCTGGCAATAGGCTCCCCAGTTGTGAAAACAGCTTCCGTAGAGAAGGATCAGATGCCTGGAGCTCTCCTATATTTTCAGGGAGTTCCCACTCAGTTTCTGTTTTTTCTTTAGAATTATTGACTGGGGTCTCCATGCATAGAGTCTCCTCTTTCTTTTTCCTCTTTGGAGCTTTAGGCTTCTTAGTTTTCTCTTGGACCTTACTCAGATTTTCCTGGGGATCAGGTAGCTCCTCCCACAACCATTGCATTTCAGATTGAGCCTGAGTGATGAGAGCAGGGTTTGCCTCCAAGAGTTCCCTCAGGTTTGGGAGGTCTTGCCCCAGAATCATGTCATAAGGTAATGTGGGACTCACTCCCACATGAAGAGAAAAAGCTCGCCCCCCAACTTCTACTGGGACCTTAGCCACAGCATGAAGTCTGGATTTACCATCAGCTCCCCAAACAAGAAGTTGTTGACTTGGGATATGCATCTGGGGGGATACATGTGCACTCTTAATCAAACTGTGGGAACATCCAGTATCAAGGAGTGCGTTCAGTGGTTGGCCATTGACCACTGCAGTTGCCACTTGTAGTTTAGTTACAGTAGTTTCAGGCATCTTCTCCACCACCTTATATTTGGCTAGGGGACATTGCTTAGTCTGATGTCCTCCTGTATGACAATGAGAACACTCCTGTGACTGGCCTTCTCTTGGTCTACAACTTTTAGTGTCACCTTCTGTGATCATAAAACTCTGACCACTGATATCTTTCTCTGTACTAGTTTTTGGAAGGCCTTTTTTTGACCAAATGGTGCAGTGTGTGGCCCAGGGCCCTTCCTTACCACCAGGATGGCATTGAGTGGGACTGGTCGGCTGGACTTTCTGACTGCTTTTTAGTGAATAGCCAGGTATCTTCTCAGGTGGGGCTTCCTCTTTTAGGGAGTCGGTGTCCCCTTTCCTAGTTTCAGGGCATCTGGAAACTGAAGAGTGGTGAGCCAATAAGCAGTTCTCTTCCAGTTCTAAAGCTGGCATACAGTTGTCCGGTCGATGTTCTAGAATGCGGTGCTTTATCACCTCTGGAAGGATGGTAACAAATTGCTCTAAAACTACACACTCAAACACTTCTTGGGAAGTTCTCGTTTCAGGGGACAGCCATTTCCTGGCAAATTTTCTAAGCTGATTCAAGACTTCTCGAAGTCCTCCTTCTTTGAATTTATATGTTTGGAACCATTGCTGATAGGCCACAGCATGACGTTCAAACTGCTGTTGCATTGCAACTCGAGCCAGTTTATAGTCAACAATCTCTTGGCGTGAAAGACTTTTAAAAGCTTTCAAGGCCTTCCTTGTCAGATAGGGAACCAGTTGGGATACCCATTCTCCTTTGGGCCAGTGGCATGCAGTAGCTACTCTTTCAAACATGGTTAAATACAAGTCCACATTCTCATGCTCTCCCCTCTTCACTAGCTTTATTTCTCTTCGTGACTGTGGAAGAGGAACAGTAGGAAGAATTAAGGAAGAAGCATTCCGTCTGCAGAGCTCTGAACTAGCTGACATCTCCTTTCGATACTTTTGCTCATAGTGGGCTCCTTCCTCTGTGGCACATCTTCTCAGCTGATCTTGCCATGTTTGCTCACGCCAGTGCTGCTCTGCATCATCCAGAGCTTGCTTCTGGTACATCAGGCCTTGCAGAATGGCTGTGATGGGATCTATTCTGCCAGAACCGTGGTCTGTAGGAAGTGCCAGCTCCTTTAAAACTGGACTTTGAGTTGGCTCATCAGGGGAGGCTTCACCCTGATTGGATTTAACTGCTGCATCTTCTCTGTCCATCTTCTCACTTGTGGCAAGATGCTGTTGCTGAACTAATTGACCATAAAGTCGGGTTTTATGATGTAGCTCTGTGGCACCTAATAAACAATGCCTGGGGGAAAATCCTCTCTGGTGTTCTTTGCAGGGGTCAGTTGCTTGCACTAACCCACAGGCCTCTTCTGCAGCTCACTTCTCACAGCAATGTGACCATGTCCCTTGTAGACAGAGAGATGAGGAGCTGACTTGGAAGTAATAGAAAACAAACACCGGACTCTAAATAGATATAAAAAAAAACCTTATGCAGTTTATTATCCCCAGTATCTTAAACATTTGGAGTCAGAGGTTGAACACAAAGACTTTTTGGAGTGTCAGTGATATCAACCAAGAGAACTCAAAGCACCAAGAGACAAAGTAGGGTAAACAGCAGAGCCATCTGAGGCTTGTTATTCTCCCTTTGCATCAAGAGATTCAGTGGGTGTTCCAGCCTTGGCATAAGGCAATGCCCTGTTTGGGAAGTCTCTGGCTCCTTCCTTTCTTCTAAGCAAGGCATTCCAATATGAAGGGGCTGTTCTTTTCTGGGTCTGACAGATGAGCTGGGTCCCAGATAAACACCTCAGAGGGATAGGAGAGTTTATTTATACAGGCCTTGTAAGGGTGCTTCCAGCTGGTGCTTCCTTTGAAGGCTTCACTTGGACATTGTCCTCTGCTCTCTGCCACCTCCCTCCGCCTTCTTCTCCAACCTTCACATCTACCTCTCAACAGAGCAGCATTTGAGCTTAGCCAGCTCTGAGATCCAAGTTACTTGCTGTCAGGAGCTAGGGCTTAGAGGGTTGATGTTTTCCCTGCAACACAAGGCCATTGATGTAATAAAGGGTTACCAATAATGTTCAGGTGCAAGGCATCATGGGATACTAGGAAGGACTTTAAGAAGTGTGAAGAATTCCATGTTCCTTCCTATACTGTTTTTTTTTACCCTGTTAGCGTTAGCTGCCAGTTCAAAAAAAAAGGGGTGTTGTTGTAACCATGGCTAATGAGCCAGTGGAATTTGTGCCAAAGACTGCACTAGGATTGAATCTGCAAGAAACTCTCCAGTAATTCTTGCTGGAATCAGAAAATGCTCCCATCCCAATCTCATTTCCCTGCTGTTGAATGGATATAGAAATTGGCAAGATCAATGACTTTTAATTCGAGAAATGTCTGCTGTGTAATTAAAAGGAGTCAGTGGCCAAGAGAAATCAACAGAAGCTTCAGAGTGAAATTTCAAAGGGATGTTGCTTACAAGCAACTAGAAAGAAGTGGTTAGGAGCAAAGTACAAATACACGAACAGCAGATGTTAGTGGGTTAAACAAAATAAGAGAGCCGCAGAAACCCATCAAAATGGTTTGAAATTAGAGGTCAGATCCAGCCAATCTAAAAGCTTGTGCGATTGACTCTACTCCCTTATTTTGTGTAGGAATCAAGAAAAGGGTGATACAGATAGTTCTCGAATTGCAACAGTTTGCTTAGTGACTGTTCAAAGTTACAATGGCACTGAAAAAAATGACTTATGACCATTTTTCACACTTATGACCATTGTAACATCTCCATGGTCATATGATTTATATTCTGATGCTTGGTAACGGACTCACATTTATGATGAATTGCAGTGTCCCGAGCTCATGGGGTTCCCTTTGACGACCTTCTGAAAAGCAAAGTCAGTGGGGGAAGCCAGATTCACTTAACAATCGTGTTGATAACAACTGCAGTGATTCACTTAACGAAGGTGGCAAGAAAAGTCGTAAAAGGGGCAAATCTCACTTAACAAATTGACTTAACTCACTTAACAAATTTCTCACAACATGAATTTGAGGCTCAGTTATGGTTGTAAAGTTTATGGCTACCTGTAGATGTGTGCATGAACACCTGCGCAATGTGTGCATTTTTATCCATTTCTACATGCTGCTTTATCACAATAGGATAAAAGGGTTTCCCATTTTATATAGCTAACATTTCATTTCAACCAGGTGGTTCAACTGTAGCAACCGAGATAGAAACCAGAAGCTGTAGCAATTAGACATAGGGTAGGATATCAGTTACTGAAGGACTCAGGAATACCTGCTAGGTATCTTCCCCCCTCAAAGCATTATTCTTATAAAATTCTTTTTTAGCAAGATTTATTGAAAACAATACAAAGGGATTCCAAAAATTCTGGCAACTGAATTATTTCCCATTTTAAACCAATCTATCTCATGTACACCAAGGCAAAGAATTTCTGATTTTCTTTCTAACAGTCTTCCTGTTGTCCCAGTAGCATTTTTAGGAGTTGAAGTCCTTAAAACTTAACATTGCTAAGGTTGAGAAATGCTGCATTACCCGGAAAGGAAATGTAGAGAACTATTCATAACAGAGAAATTGGTACCTCTTCATTCCTAGAATGGACTTCTGAATGTTGTCGGTCTAGGGAACCAACACTTCATCAGCTTACTTCAGTGATGGCAAACTTATGGCACGTGTGCCACAGTGGGCACGCAGAGCCTTCTCTGCTGGCATGTGAGCCAAGTTGCCTCAGTATCGCCTCAGAGCTGAGCATGCTCAGAAAGGAGTAGCGGTGCCAAGCAACGATGTTATGGGTCCATGCACATACTCAGAGAGAGAGTAGCGATGCCAGACAATGACATCATGAGCTGCAACTCATTAGTTGCGAATCATTTGGGTACTCGGTGTCTAAAAGCTTAGCCATCACTGACTTACTTCAATTTGACATCTATGGGAAATTATTTCTATGCAAGGCAGCTTGAAATTTCATTTCCTTTTTGTGGGTTAGAGTGGGTCTAGATCTGTAGAGTTTGTTAACACCTCTTTTTGCTAAAGATTTCATATTTGTGCTTGCCTTTAAGTTGTTTCTAGTGTTGTGGTCCTCCAGCGCATTTCCCATCATTTACTCATGTTTATAGAATGATCTCTAAGATGAAACCAGGAAGAAATGAGTCACTATGTTAGTGCCACTGATGTTAGGCTTATGCTTATACTTGTTAAGCGAATCCTTGATGCTGTACAAGTAACTTTCTTTGACCTGATGTTCTCTACCCACCCATGTGCTGGATTGTAACTCCTATCTCCAACAGACAGAGAGTCATATAGTAGCCATGCCATACATGATGTTTTTCAAGGCATGATGGAGAGCCTTTTTTAAGCTGAGTCAAGTTACTTTGGAAGTTTTATCTTTGGTGCAACTAGCAGCACCAGGAATTATAAGGAGTGTCTTAGCCTTTTTAGTTCATCGACATCATGAAACGAAAACATGAGTACTAATGTTACCTTTATCTCAAAGTTAATAACAGAATCTTGCAAGTCTGAAAACTCTTCTCCTCTTCCTCACCTTTACATCTTAGAGAACTAGGGAGAGTCCCTGCTGAGATTCTATCTCCATTCCCATTCCATTTGTGAGCTGTGATATCTCTTCTCTGACTATTGTCTAGGCAGTGGCTCTTCCTTCTATCTATCTCCTTTTATCTCAAGCTTCTATCTGCATTCTCACAGCCCTTCACAGAATGTTACCAGTGACTCAATGGCTGTAGAAACCATGGTGACACAGTGATTGGAATGCAGTATTGCAGACTAATTCTACTGCCCGGAGTTAGATTCTTACTGGCTCAAGATTGACTCAGTCTTCCATACTTCTGAGGTGGGTAAAATGAGGATACAGATTGTTGGGGGCAATAGGTTGACTTTGTAAACCTGATTTTGTAAACCACTTAGAGAGGACTGTAAAGGACCATGAAGCAGTATATAAGTCTAAGTGCTGTTCCTATTAGAGAAGGACACCAAATGTTTCAGGAGTGAACTTGAACAAAACTTTGAAAAAATAGCTTTGAAGAAACCAGTGCAAAAATTGATGCAATCTGAGGGTGTAGAAGGGGAATAGAGGCCACAAAAAAACAGTGAGAGCCACATGTGCATTATCTAACCCCCCTTCTCATTCTTTCCTGGAATTAGATCCTCCATGGATCATGAAGTTCTCCAGGAGACATGATTTCTTTGTATTTTTTAATTTTTTCTAGGTTAAAGGATTTTGTTGGTTTTAAACAAAAATAAAATAAAAAAACAAACAAAGAAACAAATAAAAAACATGAAACATAAACAAGTGCTTCAAAATTTCAATCAACATTAACCATCTGAGTATAAATTTTTACAAATCTTCAAAAGTGCCTAGTTTATCCTACTAGTACATTTCCAAATCCACTCCTTCCATTTCTTGTCTAATCATCCATAAAAATTATTTCAAGTTTTGAAGTGTACTGATTCTTCCTTGTTCTTCAGCCTCAGTGTTAATCTGTCCATTTCTGCACAGTCTAATTTTTTCTAATTATTCCTTCATCTTGTACTATTTTTTCATTCTTCCAATTTTGAGCCAAGACAATCCTAGCTGCTGTTAGGATGTGTATTGTCAAATACACATATTGTTTTTTAAATTGTTCTGGAAGAATACTCAATAAAAAAAGGTCAGATTTAAAATTTATCTGTTTCTTTGTCATTTTTTGTAACCATTTTTGTATTTTTTTCCAGTATTTTTCAACATATGTACACATCCACCACATATGATAATATGTACCTGTATTTTCTTTGCATTTCCAACACCTATCTGACATTTCTTTACTCATCTTAAACAGTTTGCATAGTGTTATATGCCATCTGTAAAACATCTTATATAAATTCTCTTTATATGCTGTAGCTTTAGTTATCCTTAGATTTTTCTCCCATAGGTTCTGCCATCTATCAATGTCAATAGGATATCCAAAGTTTTTAGCCCATGTTATTATAGTCTCTTTAACTTGTTCATCTTCCATTCTTCTATCTAACAGAAGATTGTACATTTTATTTATCAATTTTTCATCATTAGTCAACAATAGCTCATCAAATTCTGTCAGGCCGCTTTCAAACTCTTCTGTTTTTTCATTTTTATCATATCTACTTTTTAATTGCAGATATGACCACCATGTAAGTTTCATAACCTGATTTTCCACTGTTAGTCTAGATTTCAAATTTCTCTCCAAATCTAAAATATCATTATATGTCCAGATTTTTTCCATATCAAACAAATTTGGGTGTACAAGATCTTTCATGGTAGAGATCCACTCTGGAATTTTCATATATATATATATTGTTTGACTTTCTCCCATATCTTATATAAAGCATTCCTCAGATAGTGGTTTTGAAAATATCTATGAAACCTATTTTTACCACACCATAAAAAGGAGTGCCATCCTAGCTGTAGGTCATACCCCTCTAATTATAACAACCTCTTATTCCTTAACATTATCCATTCTTTAATCCATGTTAAAGCAGATGTCTGATAGTATAAGTTCCAATCTGGCAGGCCCAAATCATCTCTCTTCTTATTATCCTGTAACAATTTCAACTTTATTCTTGCTTTTGTCCTTTGCCATGCATATTTTGTTATCAGTGCTTTCAATTCATCAAAAAAATTCTTCCCCAAATTTATTGGTATCGTCTGAAAAAGAAATAAAATTTTTGGTAAAATATTCATTTTCACTGTAGCAATTCTCCCTAACAATGATAGCTGCAAATTTTTCAGTTCAGACATGATTTCTCAGCCCAACCTAAATTACAGGGATATTTTGAGAACCAATCTTTCCTATCATCATTATCTATTCTCTTAATTGTATGACAGTTAACTTGTTGCTTACATCTTACAATATAAAGTAGTTGTTCATTTAGTACCCCTATTTTGACTTATAGAATGATTATTAGTATCCTACAACTGTTCTAAACCTATCACAAAAATGTACCATGTCAGAAAAATGTATCGTATGGCATGTTTTGTGACATGGTAAAATGTGATTTGTGACACGAAGGTTGTACTTTATCACATCATGACATGATGATTGGGACTGTATTCATGATTAAGATTGCGCTTTGCTGATTGCAGCAACACGAATGTACTTTATGATTATGAATGTATCTTATATGTCCATGACAAGACAAATCTACTTTATGATTATGAATGTATCTTATGCTTATGTACTTTATGTACTTTATGATTATGAATGTATCTTATGACTGTAATCACAGCTTGTTTATTGTATGTAGGTAGGTATGGAGCATGTACACTGAAGACAAATTCCTTGTGTGTCCAGACACACATGGCCAATAAATTCTCTGATTCAAGGGGGTGAAGGGAGAGGAGAATAATATCATCCTGACCTCTGTGCATAAAGGGAGAAATATAAATTCAGTAAACAGCAAGCAGATTATCAAGGCGTTGCATATCTGTATCCTTGCAGAGCTTCATTTTCTGATAGTGGTAGATCCAGTGTAAAATTTCTGGGTTATCCCTTCTCTCCTCCTTTAATTCTTATCACTGCATACAATGAAGGAGTGGAATTCACTGCTTCAAAGCCCAGTCTTTCAGTGAATGGCTGGTCTTTTCTTTGTCTTAAAGGAGATTGAGATTCCTTTCCTGTGAATTAATTTGTTGCAGTCAGTGGAGAAAAAGAATTGTGTGGGTAAGGCACGGATATGAGTAGCTTGATTGATTGGCGCTAGTTTTATTTATTTCTTTAATCTTTAGTTATCAGGCTATCTTTCAAAAAAAAAGTGGTTTAAGAGGAGAGATATTACAGCATCTGGGGAAGGACTACCCCAGAATCCAATCTGGGTCAGTCACCAAGAGCAGATGACCGACCCAAATTGGATCCTGCTACATTGTCCTGGGACATGTATATTCACCTTCATTCATGAAGGACTACCTCAGTTCATTGAATGATTAAATCTCTCTCTCTCTCTCTCTCTGCTTTTTAGTGGCTTAGGGAATTGCAATCATTTCCAAATAACCTTTGCAAAAGTCACCTTCATGCATGTAGTGGCTTTTGCAAAGAGTATCAAAAAGTTCATGCATTGAAAGGGAAATGAAGCCCAATCAGGGTGAAAAGGACATGGGCAACAAACTCTGGTGGGAGCAAATGTTGATGTTTCCCTCCCAGAAACTCTCTGATGGGATGAATGCAACAGAAAATCACATTTAGAGCCAGTTTGGTCTAGTTATTAAGGCACCAAGCTAGAAAGTGGGAGATGATGAGTTCCAGTCCCACCTTAGCCATGAAAACCCCACTGAGTGACTCCCTCCCTCCCTCCCTCCCTCTCCCCAACTCACCTCACATGGTTGTTGTTGTGGGGAACACAGGAGGAGGAAGGTGCATTGGATATTTATTTATTTTATAATTTATTTATTTATTTATAATTTAATTTATATCCCGCCCTTCTCCCGAGGGACTCAGGGCGGCTTACAGGCACTATTAAAATACATAGTACATATACACTTTAAAATATTATTTAAAAGAATTAAATTAAGCCTGTATTAAAAAAAATTAAGAATCCCATCTAAAACCCAAAAATCAAGAGCAGGAGAACCAGGGCACAGCTACGATAGGTGGATATGTTTGCCACCTTGAGTTATTTGTAAGTAAAGTAATTTGTAAGTAAGTAAAAAATAAATAAGGAAGGAGGTAAATAAATAAAATTTAGCTAGGTAGGGGAGGAAAAATCGATCAATCAATAAAATCTAGCTAGGAGAGGCAAAATGCATAGAGGCTCAGATGAGAATGTCTAAATTCCAAGAGGTAAGTGACATCTTTCCTTTAATGGAAACATTTCCTTTAATATTTAAGAGCTTCTTCACACATCAGGGTTAAAGCAGAATGGAAGAGATGCCATGCCTTCTAAATAGTGCAGTCCTTATTTCTCCTTCCAGGATCTGCCATGATCAATTTTCCTCTGTTTTTTTTAATAAATAGAAAGAGATAGAAAGAGGCTTTCCTGTTCCAGCTCTGTCTTCTGGTAATCCACTGAATTGTACACGGCATCTTTTTTAGTGACGTATCTTCAGCTCCTGAACTAAACCCTACCCTACAGTGGCACCAAATCCACATAGGTTCTTCACTGTAAGCATTGCCGTTATTTTTGTCAGACATTTAGAGGCTTCAAAATCTCTTTGATCTGATGAGCATCATCTTGAACATTGATCATTAGCTCTCAGTAATCGAGTCCTTGTAAACTCTTACCTATAGCATTAGTTAGGGTCTTGCCATCTTGTCTTCTGTTGCCCCCCTTTTTTGATTGCCTTTGATATTTTTCAAGCACCAAGATCTTCTCTGATCACTTTTGCCTTTTGATTAAGTGTCCAAAATATCTCAGCTTTTGTTTTATTGGTGGTTCCAGTGAGTAGTCTGATTTTACTTCATCTAGCACTAAATGACTGGTTCTTCTAGCAATTTTCTCTACTGTCACAATTCAAAGCCTCATTTTTCCCCATCCTTTTGATGATTCAGCTTTCACATTCCTCTGTTACAGTCGGAAAAAACTATGGGCTTGATATTATCTACTTTGGCTGTCAAGGGTATATATCTTTGCACTTTTAATGTTTTGTCTAGTGCAAACCACATGTATCACTTTAATCACATCATTGTGCAAGATTTTAAAAGGTTTTATGGGTGCTTCATCAACTTCTGTGTCTTTGTTGCTAGAAAGATTTTTTAGAACTCATTCAGTTGCAGTTTCCAAAATATCTTGCTCTAGATCAGTGATCAAACCTTCATACCTATCACTGATTTGGAGGTCTTTTATGTACAGATCTTCTGTATATCTATTCCTTGTTTAGTGCTTCTTTAACTTGTTTAACATTTATAATATCCCTTTTTATAACTTTGTCAACAAAGATCCATATAGTAAAAGTCGTGATTTTCCCAGTTGCAATGTATGGCTGTGAGAGTTCGGCTACAAGGAAGGTTGAACGTCGAAGAATCGATGCCTTTGAGTTGTGGTGCTGGAGGAGACTCTGGAGAGGCCCTTGGACTGCAAGGCGATCAAATCAGTCAATCCTGGAAGAAATCTACCGTGACTGTTCATTAGAAGGACAAATGATGAAGCTGAGACTCAGATCTTTTGGCCACCTCATGAGAAGAGAGGACTCCTTAGAAAAGACTGTGATGCTGGGAAAGACGGGAGGCCAAAGGAGAAGGGGACGGCAGAGAATCAGATGGCTGGATGGTGTCACTGATGCAACAGGCATGAGGCTGGCCAGACTACGGGAGGTTGTGAAGGATAAAGAGGATTGGCAGGCTGTTGTCCATGGGGGTTGCAAAGAATCTGACAACAACAATCCCTTACGTCAGGGTGGAGTCAGGGCGATTGTTTGGAACTGAGCCTTTACTAGCCGGATACCCTTCCTGACACCTATGTGGAGCTCGCAGCAGATATTTTCTCTGGGTGCCCAGAGAAAGAAAGAGAAATGTCTGCTGTGACCTAGGATCAAACTCTCACAGCCTCCTGATTGTGAAGCAAGAACTCCTGTTCTAGGTCACCACATTTGTATAAATTTCCTAAATAAATCTCTTTGTCCTTTCTGTGATCCTTCTGTTATTGTCACTGTTATTCATAAGTTCTTTGCACCACTTACTCAGATGGTGTTCTTTTTCTGTTTCTCCCCTAAAATTCAGCATTTAATTGGCAATTTCCCCCTAGGCTCTGTTGCCTTCTATTTTCAAGGGTTTTTCATTATTTTCAGCAGATCAGCAAAGAAACAATTTGCTTTCTTCTGTTCTTTGTAATTTGGGATGATATTTTTGTTTGCTTCTTCTTTTAATATTGTTGCGCATTTCATACTTTAAGCACTGCATTTCTCAAATCTAACCATTAAATGTATTGTTTACTTCACCACATAATAATATGAAATAATGCTGAGGCTGTATTTTGTTAGCCTGGTGATTGTATTTGTTTTCTTTAAATTACTATTTTGGAAGGAGAACCTCATATTCTGAGCTGCAGTCAGTGCCAGGTCTTGTTTGTGCTGACTGAATACAGTTCATCTATCTTTACTGGCATAAAATAAAAGCAATTTCATTTTGATGTTGTTCATTTGTTTATGTTTAAAATGTCTAGAGTCATCTTCTGCTTTACTAAGAGAAGATATTTGTTATAAACGTTCTTTGTAGAATCAGCTCTCATGACACGACCAAAGTATGACAGCCTCTTTTGGCAACTTTGAGTGATATTTTTGGCGAGGTTTGTTCTAGGACTACTTTGTTTGTTATTTTGCAGTCAAAAAAATGCATTCTATGCATCTTATTCTATGCATTCTATGCATCGTCCCCCATGTCATCAATCTGCTAAATAACTAACTTACACAGCACTGTTAAATTATCTAGCAGGAATATATCATTATTTCCTATTACCTGTTACCTATTCTCTTAATTGTATGACAATTAACTTGTTGATTACATCTTACAATATAAAATAGTTGTTCATTTAGTACCATAGTTTGACTTGTAGATTGATTATTAGTATCGTACAACTGTTCTAAACCTATCACAAAAATGTGTGTATCACAAAAAAAGGTGTTTTGTGACATGACGATTGTACTTTATAACAAGATGATGCAATGAATGTATTTTATGAATGTGATTGTATTGATGAATAAGGTCGTGGTTTGTTACCTGCAGCTTATATATACATGACAAGATGAATGTACTTTATGATTATGAATGTATCTTATGCTTATATGTACAGTAAAATCTTGGATTGCGAGATTAGTTCTGGAACTGTGCTTGTAATTCAAAGCACTCGTATATCAAAGCGACCAAGCTTTACCCACAATCCCACAGCGAGCGAGCGTACTACTTGTAATGCAAGACATGGCTTGTTTATTGTTGTAATTTATTAAAAATGTCTTTCAAAATGTTCTCAGACCAAGTTACTCGCAATCTAAGATTTTATTGCACATGGCAAGATGATTGAACTTTATGATTATGAATGTATTTTTGATTGCAATCACAATTTGTCTATTGTATGTATGTCAATATAGAGCATGTACACTGGAGACAAATTTCTTGTGTGTTCAGACACACTTGGCAAAAATGAATTCTGATTCTGATTCTGATAATAGTTGCTTCCAGCACCACCATTCAAAGGCATCCACCCTTCTGCGATCTGCCTTTTTCAGAGCCCAAGTTTCATAGCTATAAGTAGCGACTGGAAAAATTATTGCATTAACTAACCTGCATTTGCCTGTGAGGCTAATGTCCTTACTCTTCCAGATGCCATTCATGTTAGACATTGAAGTTCTTCCAAATGTTCCAAGGAGTTGAAGCTCACACAGCTTAAAACTGCTGAGGTTGAGAGGCACTGCATTTAGGTAACAACTTTCAAAGGCAATCAGCCCTAATTAATTTCACAACTACAAGATTATCTCTTTAACGAAACAGTAAATAAGGGAAATCAGCCACCTTGAAAAAGGAGAGTGTTTTACCTCTACTCCAGATGGTCAAATTAACATGATGTCTTTAAAGATGACACATGGAAAGCAATGTTATGCATGTGTGTGCGTGCACACAAATATACACATACATGCCTTGGGCAAATTTGTCTCTTAGGCTGTAAGAGTAAAGCTCTTGATCAAGCTTTTAAAAGAAGGGATAAACGGGAGAAGGATGTAGAGAGCTTTTAAGATCAGAAGCTTATTTAAGTGTTGGTTCTGTCTATTATGTGATGGGATGTAGTAAGGAGGTAGAATCCCCAGGAGGGAGGGCTGCGTTCCAAAGAGGTGACCACTCAGTTCAGGTAGTTTGTGTGAGAGAAAGAGGAGGAAGACAGCCCCTCCCCAATAGTTCCCAAAGTATAGGCTTAATGTGGGCAGTAGTTTGCTTGAGTTGGGCAAGATTCTGTCTATAGGTTTGAAACAATAAAGAAATCTACTTGAAGGATTCACTATGTGTCCTTGGTTTATGGGCCTTTCAATTTTCTTATAAAGATTCATGAGCAACTCTTCAGTTTCTCTGGAGTTTTCTTGGAAAACAGAGATGCTGTTTTCGTACCTCATTCACTAGATTTCGTTGGGAGGTGTGTTTTTTGAGCTTTCTTGCTTGTTACAAGTTTGCAGAAAGTTCTGTAGCTTCCCAGCCCTCCACTTTTCTGTTGTATATTCTGTTGGGGGTATTTAAGCATGGCTGTCTCTCCTCCAGAGAGTAAGTCCACCCCACAGCCTCTCTGGCTGTTTGTACTTCCTGTTCTGAGAAAATTGATCTCATCAATAGCCCTTCTTCATATTCTACGGAAATCAGCTTTACAGTTTCTGCAAATTGTCTTTCCCGTGAACAAAGATTCCGTTTTCCGTTTAACTCAAAATGCTTGAGAATTTCATTTAATACAGGAAAAATTTGCCAGATGGTCCCTGAAAAAAGGAATGAAAAAAAAATTGAATTTCATCTGAATCAATGTTTATGAGCTTCCGTGAATTTACAGATGATGTTTTGTCAGTGCTTGTTACTAAGAAATATCTTCCGGTGTTAGCCCTGTGAGGCAGTCCTGACAAGAAGCAGTTCTTACTCTTACTTTACAAGTAGTCCTTCATTTATGACCACAATTGAGCCCCAAATTCCTGTTTCTAAGTGAGACAGTGAAGTAAGTTTTGCCCCATTTCATGACTTTTCTTGCCACAGCTGTTAAGTGAATTGTTGCAGCTGTTAAGTTACGAACAGGTTGTTTAGTGAATCTGGCTCCCCCATTGACTTTGCTTTGAGTTTGCCAAAGGAACACTGCGACTGTCATAAATATGAGAATTGCCAAGCACCTAAATTTTGATGAGGATGCTGCAACGGTCGTACGTGTGAGGACAGTCATAAGTCACGTTTTTCAGTGCTGTTGTAACTTCAAATGGTCACTAAATGAACCAGTGTAAGATAAAGGGTGCCTATATGTAAGGTTACCTTAACAGAATCATCAAGTCTGGGCAGTGGTTGGATGGCCGGAATTTAGGGGAGATAGTTATTGAGCCCCTGTCATGGTCGGACCATTATCTCCT
>JANHFO010010671.1:0-10050 GCA_032468095.1 Pareas carinatus | reverse complement strand
GTGAGGACTTCAACTCCCAGAATTCCCCAGCCATCAAACCTGATTGTGGAATTCTGGAAGTTGAAGTCCACACATCTTAAAGTCACCAAGGTTGAGAAAAGTTGACTTACAGTATCTTACACTGTAAATTGATGAAGCTTCCGGGGAATGCTACAGTGCTCACATAGAGTACACCTACCCATATCTAAGGTTCATCCGGGGCTGTTTGGTTTGCTTACTGGCAAAATAAAAATTTGACTGAAGGTACATGTGGTAAACTTTTGAAAACAGAAAAAAAACCATAAACAGGGAGATTACTTTATAAATATAAGACAGAGATTTCAAAGGAACAGAGGAAGAGAAATAGGAAGGGATGAGGAAGAATCAATCGGAATGAGAGTTGGAGAAAGAATAAGTGATACCAAGACATTAAAGCAGAGGTCTCCAACCTTGGGACTTCAACTCCCAGAATTCCTCAGCCAGCATGGCTGATGAGAATTCTGGAAGTTGAAGTCCACAAACTTTAAAAGGACCAAATTTGGAGATCTCTGCATTAAAGGACACTTTTTAGGCTAATCAAAAATACATAATCATGTATACAAAGATGTACTACTGACAGATTTTTATGCATTAATAGATTTTTTCTCTGAACAAAGGTTGGCTTTTTTTAAAGAAACTTGTGACAATCAACACCTCTTAGTTGGCTGTAGAAACAAAGCAGGATCCAATTCAATGCGCAATTACATGATTGCTACCAATAAGCATCGGAATGATGGCTGGGTTCGTATAGTAACTGGTTTATGGGAGGAAACTCATTTTCTGGATTCAAGTGATGTACAAAGTATACGTTTGCATCATATAGGAAACTGCGCAAAAGTATGACGGATTTGGTCGTGCTTCAGTGTCTCTTGTGAACTCAACAAATCTGAATGTCTACCAGGAAACACAATTCTTCTGCTGTCTGTCCTGGAACAGGATCAGGTCATGATTAGCTCTGCTTAGCCAGGAACACTTTCAGAGAAGTCAGGGGTCTCGTTTGTGAATAAAGAGACCTCTGTTACTCAATTTACTGAATCACAGGGACAGCACTCCGAGCAGTGTGAGGTTGCTGTGCCTTCTGGATATCCTTACATTTTCCCAGGACAAGCTACGTGAGAGGCCTTGTGGAAAATTTAAACAGATGGCTAAATTTAGCCAGCAAGTGGTGTTCAGAATACCAAGCCCGCACCCCCCAAAAGGGAGCAGAAATCGTCCTAGAATAGGCTGCAATTCATGGGTATTTAAAACATAAGATTTCTCTTGATCGGTATTGTATGCCTGCAGATCAAGATCTACCTATTGGGTCAAATGACAGCCTCTATATTCCCCATCAGTGAAAGAGATACACCTATACAGGTGTGGAAATAGATGCATATATAGTTTTCTTTATAACTTGATTGGGCTTAGACACTTGTTACCAGCTTGTTCCTTCTTTCTCTTTCAAAGGATGGCACGTAAGTAGTATTAGATTCCGGATGAGAAGTTGAAAATATTACAGAATACATGATATAATTTTATGACAATAATTTAGCATTTTATTAAATCATTCATTTGTGTAATTTATATTTGCCTCCATCTGGGGGGGAAAAATCTCTGGACAGTTTCCTAGAAAAAGGTGAAGTTCCTTCTGAATTGAGTTCAATTCTTGATTGCATAAAAATATCCACACTGCCAATAGAAACGAATACTTGTGGCTCGGGGTTGAACTGTGGGGTTCTTGGTGCTCTCTTTGAGTTTGGTTGTTTTCTTGCAGATGTTTCATTACCCAACTAAGTAACGTCATCAGTACACTGATGAAATGTCTGCCAGAAAATAACCAAGCTCAGAGAGCACCAAAGGCCTCACAATGTCCATGCTGTTTCTTGCCAACATTTGTTTGCTTTACTTTTAAATTTAGCCTACAATCCTATTTCCTGATGCTCTCCTCACCAAATGTTGCCATTTAGCTTCACACAGCAGCTTTATTCTCAAGATCATTTGAGGGTTTATCACACCAAGTATTTATCACACATACCCCATTTATTTGATATAATTATGTAGATGGACAAAACGATAGCAAACCACACCCAGATTGGAACAGTTTGGAGAAGGCTTCTAGGTACATTCACTCAAAAGATAACCTCATTTTCCTCAGGGTTACTGGGCATTTGACAGCCATCTTGGGGAACTAGAATTTTTTAGTTTATTTGTGTTTTATGCTGAAGTTGCTGTATTTTAAACAGACAGTTCTGAAGCTCTTGGAAATTAGTCAGCCTTCACTGTGCTTGACTTTGGTCGTGTAAAAATAGCATCTGTTGAGAATTAGAGCAGGAAAATAATATTTCCTAGTATTTGGAAGAAATTTCAGAGGTCAAATAATCTTCATGCTTATGAGTCAACTATATTGATGCAACGTATAAACAAAGTTTCCTGTCTTTCGAAGGTTATGCAATATATCTGCCTTATTCCAGTTCTTTGGTTTATTTCAGAAAAAGAAATGGATTATATTTTGCAATGCTCAAATGCATCAGTTTTGACATTCTTTTTTAGGTCTTCCTTCCTCTAGTTTACCTCTTTCTATTCATGCCACAAATTTCTTATCAGCAGTGCACTTTTTCCAATCTTCACGAATGCAAGCCACTGCTTGAAAATGGACTTATAACTGTTTTTTCCTCCCACTCACATAAAATGTTTTCCATAAATACAGTTTCTTCATTACTATAGAAACCATTGTCTCACCAGGCTTAGCAAGTCTGACTGTTAAAATTTTCTGTTTGTCAAGCTCATTCTGATTAGCCATGTAAAGAAAAAATAATATTGGACTATACTTTCTATATAAAATTCTTATAAATTGTCCATTTACAGAGTATTTTTACCCTTGGGACCTCTTTGTACATGATATTTTATGTTCTTTAAGTTCTTTAAAGATCCTTTTTTGAGCTTTGGGGAGAAGAGATTCCCAGATGACTACAGCTCACAGATAGAAATAGAGATACGCTTGACTATTACAATGTATCTTATGCTTATATGCACATGACAAGATGACCATACTTTATGGTTATGAGTGTATCTTATGCTTATATGTACATTACAAGATGAACGTACTTTAGGGTTGGTTGTGCCTTGGCCAATCTATTGGGCATCGCCGGGGACATGACAGATGGCCCCTATCCTCAACGGAAGGTTAAAAAACATTGGTTTTCAAACAGTTGCTTAACTTCAGCAACTGGTTGATCATGGTTGCTACTCTGGTATTCCTGACTTCGGCTTGACTCTGATTCGGTATTCCTGTGTTCCTGACTTCGGCTTGAATCCGTTTTGGCATTTGTGTATTCCTGACCTCAGCCTGGCTTCCCTGTCTGCATTCCTGTTTTCACCTCAGTTTGGACTCCATTTATTCTGGCTTCTTGATCCTCGGACTTGGACATTGACTACTGCTTTGAAGCCAGGGAAGGGAATCTGTTAACCCTTTCCTGGCTCATTGATCCATCTGGTCCCCCTGCCCAGAACATGAATGTATTTTATACTTATATGCACATGACAAGATGAACACACTTTGTGGTTATGAATGTGTCTTTGACTGTAATCACAGTTTGTTTATTGTATGTACATAGGTATAGAACATGTACACCGGAGACAAATTCCTTGTGTGTCCAGACACACTTGGCCAATAAATTCCGATTCTTGTTCTGGCTCTGGCTCTGATTCTGATTCTGTTCTATGCTTGAAAATTCTCCAGAAGATGTAGTTGATGTAAAATGCAGCAGCAAGGTTGCTAATCAATGCAAGGCACCGGGATTGTGAATGAAAGGATCAAAGTCTAAGCATCATATAAAGAAGCTGCACTAGAAATCAACTACTCACCATCTAGTTTGATATAAAGTGTTGGCATAACCTTTGAGACCCTAAATAGTAGAGCTTGACTATGGCCATCTCTTCTATTAAACACCCATCCACCTGGTAAGATCCTCAGGAAAGGCTCTTTTGAAGATGTTTCTGCTGTCTAAAGCACATTTTCCCATACAGGGACAGGGTTGTTTTCAAAAGCCTGCGCTAGGAGTGTACATTAGAGTTTGCCAAAGTCCAAATCCTGAGTTATGGATTTTCAACTGACTAGGTTGAGATAGACCAATGGTAACTTGCTGCATTCCAACACTAGGGTTCTAACGAAGGGTTACTCCTATTGGTTTCTCTGGGATTCAGGCATGTATCAAAGAGCAGTGCTGCCTATTAAAAATAAATGTTGCCATTTCAACATTTTTAAATTAAAACCGGGAAAGAGATTGCAGGGGAACATCTGATTCAGTGATTCGAGGATGAGAGAGATTTTGAATTGGGCTATTTACTCTACTTCAGTCTCACATCCTGAGCTGTTTTAAGAGCTATCTTAACGGAACTGCTCCAATGGATGTGAAGGGGGCGGGGGAGAGAAGCACCTGGACATTTGAGAAGAATTCGGGAAATCCCTTTCCTTTGCAGGAAATTCCCTCAACCTATTTGTCTGAAATTTGTCATTGGTAGTCCTAACAACATGAAATCGCACCACAACCTATCCGTAACAATATTTTGAATGGAACTGCAGTATGAAACTCAAGATACTTGTGTATTGATTCTACGTAGTGATTCTTTAATTTTTTCATTAATTTTTGATGTCTTTTAGTCAGGTGTTTTTTTAAACTCTAGGGACTGTCTGGACTAGTCTCTTCAATTTTCTTGAAAAGGTTTTTCAGAAGTAGCTTGCCCTTGCCTTGATCTTGAAAGGGAGTGCCTGGCCCAAGGTCATCCAGCTGGCTTCACGCCTAAGGTGGGATGAAACTCTCTCCAGTTTCTAGCCTGGTGTCTTAACTACTGCACAAAACTGGCTTTCTTAATTATTCATGCTCTTATTAATACCTAGTGCATCTGTAATTTAATGGTGTTTGGTTGGGAGGGGAGTGGAGTTACATGTTCTTCCATAGTAAGAAAGGAGTCCAATACACAAACTTGTCCAGATCCCAAAACTCACTTGGACTACCCAGACTAGATCAGCCTGTTTTGGGGACTCCAGGTCACATCTCTGAACCAGATAATGTGCACGCACTATATATGAAATTTAATAATACATTTCAAGAGTCTGCTTTAAGTTATCTTGTTCTCTTCTTGAAGAGTCTTCTTTTCTGTCTACTGCTGTGTTGCTTCCCTTAATTTTTTCAATACATATCATGTTTCCCTGAAAATAAGACTGGGTCTTATATTAATTTTTGCTCTAAAAGACACATTAGAGCTTTTTTCCAGGTTAGGTCTTATTTTGGGGAAAATATGGTACTAAATGCGTCCGTCTGGCTGACAATCTTACCTGGAGCTTATTTTGGGGGCAGGGCTTATAGTACAAGCATCCTACAAAATCACGATAGGACTTATTTTCTGGTTAGGTCTTATTTTCGGGGAAACAAGGTAGTTACAAGTTAAAAGTCTACATGTTGTCACAAGTTCAGATATTTTACATAGGTGCAAACATTTAACAATGTCAGAGTGTGCAAGTTATTTATGTTGATCTGATCCCAAGAATCGGATGATATAACCGAATTCCACTGAGGAAAAGAATAAATTTTAGCTTCTCTTTGTACAAGCATGGTATATTTCTTTTCTGGAGAAAACAAACCTACATTGGGTAAAATAATATAAGATTCAAGAATCATACTGCATGAGAGCGCTTGGAAATAAAGGCCTCCGCATTCAATACAATAAACCAGCGTTATACTCTCAAATCATTATTTTGCATTAAGGATTGGTAATAAGAACCTAGGCAGGCAAAGAAATTTTAAAATGTTGAATGATCTATAAAAAAAAACCATTATCGGTTCTAGTTTGGCCAATTAATTAGTCTATCTATTCAAAGGTGGAAATATACTGTATATAAATCATATAGTACAGACTGGGAGAGACTAAAGAAAGAAATCATTTGCAAAATGATAAACTTGACATGAAGCTTCATTAGGTATTAAAGCATGGCAACGGAAATAAAATGCTATAGGATATGTGGAATTTGAATTTTTTACAGTTCCTGCTTAATTTTCTGCACCTAGCCTACTGTCAGTTGTATTCTTAATTTCTTTTGTGATATATTAAATTAGTGCAGCTTCAGCAGAGTATGCCGACGTTATGGCAATTATAGTTCTCCAAACAACTATGTGCTTGGAATTCTTAAAACGTATAGAATACAGAATTTTAATTAACTATGCCATCAAACATTTGACTTTTCAAAATGAAAACACAGGGCTAGAATAGAGTTCACTTGACTGATTACAGGTAACTAATGACTTACGGCCACAATTGAGCTCAAAAGTTACGTTGCTAAACGGCACAATTGTTAACAGAGGGTGCCCCATTTTATAATATTTCTTGCTCCAGTTGTGAATCACTGCAGTTGTTAACTGAGCAGCACAGTTGTAAAGTGAAACTGGCTTCCCCATCGACTTTGCTTGTCAAGAAGTTTGCGAAAGATGATCACATAACCCCAGGATACCGCAACTGTCTTAAGTGTCCGAATTTTTATCATGTGACCATGGAAAGGCTGCAGTAGTCGTAAGGGTGAAAAATTGTGGTGTTGTTTTTTTCAGTGCCGTTGTAACTTTGAACAGTCATTAAATGAATGCTTGTAAGTCAAGGACGACTTGTATAGACAATTATCCTGCAGTAAGCATCAGGTGATGAAGCAGATTTTTCACATCTAACTTACGATATTCCCACGGTCACATGATACGTTCTTTTCTGATAATCTGCAGATTTCTCCAAGGCCTCTAAGAGCCCTCAGCTGATTTTTAACAATCCTGACCATAAATCAGATCAACTAAAAGTAATGAGAATCCAGAGCAGGTATCTATTCTTGTTTTTGCATGTGACCTTTGAAGCATCACAAACAGATGGACTATCTCTGAACGATGCCAACAAGACTCTCAAGCTTTCCTTCAATGATAATTGAGATAGAACGATCCATTTCTAGTCTCCGTTGCAAGAACATTTTATATCAAGCAAGCGTCAGAACATGATTTGAGCGATAATAGTATTTTAATCCAACGATTTGGTTTCCAAAAAGTCTGGAGAGCGTAAAGGCCTTTGGGCCGGGCAGTTATTCACCCCCTTTCACGGAGCTGTTGCAAGGGTAAAATACACCTCACTTTGAATTCCTACCTGAAAGACAGGACAAAAGAGATAGAAATCATTAAGCAGGACTGCTAAGCTGCTTCTGCCAGCAGGTGCTTGTAGAATTTCAACCACGTTTTGTGGATGCCTCATGCAACATTTACCCAGGGCAAAGCTTTCACATTTGCAAATGAATTACCTGGTAGGTGTGGCCAATCACACTTACAAAGCACCAATTCATCAAAGGAGAAATTAGTGTCTTTATTTCCTGCAACACAACACACACACACACACACACACACCCCGATGCTTCCCTGCTGCCTTCAGTTTTACCTTGAACATTTCATCAGGACAAGTTGGCACATTTCCAGAGACCCAAGGGTATCAGTTTCCCTTTTTTTTAAATTTTCTAGAAATATTCCAGAGACATTCTTAGAAATAAAGATAAGGCTGAGCATGGTATTTAGTGTTGTGGCTAAAAGATTAGGGAGGAGGTTCTTTTCAGCTGTAGGTCAGGGCGCACTAAATCAGAAGTTATGGGAGAATTTGTGGAAATAGATTGCACCTTGAATTCTCTTAAAGCTCTGTTTTCTCCAAGCCCTTTAAAGCCAGAATTGCTGATATGTCCCAAACTCAGAACAGAGCATTTTTTTAAAAAAAAATAACATGCCAAAGACAAATTATGTAACCCTGAAATGAATGGCACTTAACCGGCACCTAGTTAGCCCTTCTGGCTTTTTTTTGGCAGCATCTGGATTGGAATTTTTATGGACAAACGAGTAAATAAGCAAGTATCACTTTGCATTTCAAGAATTCTGCATATGCTTTTCCAGAGCAAGCAGGCTTTGCATGCTAGCCTAAGCTGTCTAATATAGGTTTCTATCATTATTTATACAGGACACAATCCAATCAAAAGGAAGCACCTTGAACAAATACGTTGTCTTTAATATAAGAGCTCAAAAATCATATCTCTCACACCATTCCAAACGGGAGCCAAGGCATTGCTGATTTAAAAAGAAAACAGATGCCATTGCACAGTCCTAATTCTAGAGGAGACCAAAAGCCAAGCCCATATTTTGCTGGAGCGCTATGCCCTGTTCCCTAGAAGCCGTTCAAGTATTTGAAGATTGGTATCACATATCCCCCTCAGCCTTCTCTTCTTTAGGCTGAGCATCCTAAGTTAATTGTTGAATCATTTTTCTTACAATTTAACTGCCAGCACTCTTCCCATCTACACTGTTCTTCTCTGCATTCTTTGCAATTCCTCAGCATCTTATGTTGTGGAGACCAGAAACAGACTCAATATCTCAAGTACTTCAGAAGTTCTCAAGACCAGCGTTCCCCAAGGTTTTTGGAACCAGGGATTGGTTTTGTGGAAGACAATTTTTCCCTGAATGATGGGGGTGGTGGTGGTTGCAGTTTTGCTCACTTACTCACCACTTACCTTGAGCTGCGTGACCCGGTTCCTAACAGGCCACGGACCAGGACTAGGACCTGGGAGTTGGGAACCCCTGCTCAAGACCACAATCAGTAGCTCTGAGATCACATCAACCAGTAGTGGTTTGAAATGTATAGGATGACATTCTATCCCACAGAGTTAAGATACTCAAAAGATGTTGGCTCACCAGTATCTTATCTATTTTGACCATGGCTTCTGAAAACCTGGACCATTTTTGTTTTCCTTTTAGGAAAATACAGATGCAAAATAGGAACTGTAGTAAACCTTCTCTCTGTAGCTTGTTACCACCTCCTTGAGGTTGTTGAGGCATCCTTGTGTTTCCTTTTGTCCTCAACATATCCTAGAAACCCTTGTTTGTTATGTTTGGCATTCAATGCAAGCCTCAGCTAATTCTGAATTTCAGCTTTCCTGATCTCAATCCATATGCATTACGTGGTTTCAGTCTATTCTCTGACATTCTGCTTTTGTTGTATGTCCTTCTTTCCATTTTTTTCAGCTTGTCTTTTTTGCTTCTCAGGGTGTGCAACCACACAGATTTCATCAGGTGTGTCTCGTTTTCCTTCTCTTTGGTGTGATTTGTGTTTAGGTTTTAAATCAATTCCGGACACACTCTGGACTTGATTTTTGCCTCTGGTCAGTGGTTAGATGATCTGAAGTTAGGGGGGTTAGTCATTGAGCCCCTGTCATGGTCGGATCATCATCTCCTCAAGCTCAATTTCCTCTCTGCCGCGCCCCCCGCAGGGAGGCGGAACAAACAGTATGGTTCCTCCCCAGGCGCCTGATGGACCTGGATATGTTCCTGATGGAGCTTGGGTCTTTCCCGGAAGCCTTGTCCGACAGCTCGGTCAAGGATCTCGCGGCCTCCTGGTTTAGGGAGGCGAGTGGGGCCCTGGACCAGGTTGTGCCTTTACGGCCTCTGACCTGGCGTCGAGCCACCCATGCTCCTTGGTATACCGAGGAGCTAAGGGTGATGAAGCATCGGAGAAGAGGCCTAGAGAGCATTTGGAGGACAAGCCGCTCCCAATTCGATCGCGCACAGGTTGGGGCATATACCAGATCCTACCTGGGTGTGATCAGGGCAGCTAAGAATAGCTATTTTGCCATCCTTATCGCTTCTGCAGATAGCCGTCCCACCGCCCTGTTCCGGGTAACCAGTTCTCCTGCAAATGGAGAGTCAGGATGACCCGCTTGGGGGTCGGGCGGAGGATTTCAGCTGCTATCTGCAAGATAAGATTGATAGGATTCGGGGCGGCTTGGACTTTGATTGGATTAGCACAGACGGGGTGACGGAGGCAAGTCTTGAGAATGTTAGCTGGGAAGAGTTTGATGCTATGACTCCCGAGGACCTGGACAAGATCCTGGGATGGCTGAACCTGACCACATGTTTATTGGACCCATGCCCCTCCTGGTTGGTGCTGGCCTCCCGGGAAGTGACACGAGGCTGGCTCCAGGCTATTGTGGGGGCTTCATTG
>JANHFO010010667.1:84908-96407 GCA_032468095.1 Pareas carinatus | reverse complement strand
CATCACCCTTAGCTCCTCGGTATACCAGGGGGCCTGGGTGACTCGACGCCGGGTCAGAGGCCGCAAAGGCGCAACCCAGTCTATGGCCCCAGTAACCTTGATTAGTTTCCATCCATTGCTTCTTGTCCTGCCTTCAGGTGCTCTGGAGACTAGGTTGATCTTCCTTTCTCTGTGACAGACCCTCCAATATTGGAAGTCTGCTATCATGTCATCTCTAGTGAATCGAATATACTAAATCTGAAGTTCTGGACTTTTTGAGGTTTTCAACCTCAGGAAACCTCAGAAAGATTTATGCAGTTTTGAAAGTGATGCAAGGAAGTGCTTACTGTATACCCAGCTGAAGAGATTTCCTATTTATTATATTTAATTTAATTATATTTAAATGTAAATGAATCTAAAGTTGAGACAGGTTTTGTCCAGTCCAATCAGGATGAGTAAGATCCTGATTTGATGCTCAGAGGCCAATAATGCTTCTCACTGTGGAAGAGGTTGTGCACCCTTATGTTAAATATGTAGCTACAGGTCTATATATGTATGTATGTACGAGGGCAATTCAGAAAAAAACCTATAGCAGATACAGAACATTTATTATACACATTAGAAAACTACAACATTGCTTTCCTTTTCGACCTAATCGCCATTCAGATTGAGGCTCTTGTCATAACGTCTTACAAGGTCTGAAATTCCTTTTGCAAAGAAATCTCCCTCCTGGGAATGAAGTCCGAAGAGGTGGGAGTCAGGTGCCAAATCTGGGCTATAGGGGAGGGATGATCAAAAACATCACAACAGAACTGCTTCAAAGGTTCTTGGACGTGTCTAGTGGTGTGCAGCCGACCATTATCGTGAACCAACACCACACTGGAAGTCAGCATGCCCCGACGCTTGTGACAATGACCATGCACTTCACGATGCTGTTACAGGGTGGCTTCATTCTCAAGAGGGAGATTTCTTTGCAGAAGAGATTTCAAATCTTGTAAGACATTATGACAAGTGCCTCCATTTGAATGGCGATTATGTCAAAAAGGAATGTCACCTTGCAGTTTTCTAATGTGTGTAATAAAAGTTATGTATCTGCGAGTGTCTGTCATTGATAACCTGAGTTTCCCCCCGAATTGCATGTCACACACTTACAGGAATAAAAATAGTTATGGAAATGACTGAGCCTGGGAAACGGGCTCCCTGTCAGTCAACAGGAGTGTTGATTTACCACCAGCTTTATCAGGTGCTTAGTACCTGACGGCTTGACAGAATAAGAAGAAAACAGCCAATCGCAGGTCATCAACGCATCAATCAACCAATCGGAAGGCACCACCTAAATATGACTTATACAATAGCCCAAAACACATCCTCCAGTTCCCTGAAGGTGGGCTACAGCATGAGTCTGAAAGCTCGGAAGAGTAAACCTCTAGTCCCTGTGCCAGATTGGATCTTGCAATATGTAGCTATTTCAAACCAAAAGTAATTCATGATTTGATCTGAACATAACTCCTGATTAGTAGGGTCCACCTCAAGGTTAGGAGTAAATCAATGTCCTTTAAATCGAAGACAGAAAGCAATTTCATTATAATCTTATCTCATTAACTATGAGGGAGAGAAAATGCTGGTTTTCTTTTGTAAACGGGTGTCACCTCTCATTTCCATTGAATTAGCTTATTCTCAGAAGATATCTATAACCAGACGGTTATCTATAAATGTAGATACTTAAATAAACGCATGATGGATTGTACACATTGCCTTTGAAATGAAGTGAGACAGTGCTTGGTTTTTTCCCCCCTGGAAAGCATTAAGTCAAACAAGTTAGCATAGCTGGCTGATTTCGTCTGGTTGCTTATGTTTCCTTTAAATATTCATTTTTAGGGGAACGAAGAACATATTCCAGGAACTGCAAAAAAGTGGCAACTTCTATCTCAATATTTTACCAGCAAGAGATAATTTTCCACTTGTGGTTTTTATCTTTTATAGGATATGTGAAGCCAGCCACGGTGACTTGTAAACTAAGTTGATGTTTCTATAATAATAAATGTGATTACTGCGGATTGTTTCGGAAAACAAGCCATCAATGGCTACTTAGAAAAATAAAATACCCAGATCTCAATGTTCTCTTCAGGAGATTTCTTTTAACCATTTAGCCCATTTTAAGTCTTTCGATCTTTCCTCTTTGAACTCAAGCTAGAAGAGAAGAATTTCCCATTCAGAAAAGGAACCATAAGCAGACCTGTTGGGTTTCAGTCACTTTTTGGTGTTTTTAAACCAAACAAGAGATGCTTAGAACTCACCTGGTGTTCCAGGAAAGCCAAAATCTCCAGGAAAGCCTTTATCTCCTGGTAAGCCAGGTAGCCCAGGTTCTCCTTGGGGCCCTGGTTCAGCCCCAAACACGTCACCGGGGGATCCATTTGGGCCAACCAAACCAGGACAACCTTCCGGGCCAGGCGTCCCATCTGCCCCATCGACTCCTTGCAGGCCGTTTGAACCTGGATCTCCACGAGGGCCAGGAAACCCTTTCAGGAAAAGAAGCCATGATTCATTTTTGCAGCAACAGAGAAGAGTTGCTTAAGAGGAGAAGGTGTAGGAGAAGAACAGGCAGGGTCTGGGGTGGAAACAAGAGAGGAATCAGCCTAGAGTCTCTACGTAGCCGCAAGTGGTCTAAGTCCAGCTTACCTTGAATTCCATTAACTTTTATCTAGTACCAATTTAGTGCTGACCATTAGCTGACTGGATTCTTGTGTGCAGACATGAGCAACAAATCAGTTAAGCAGGAATTTAATATATGGTCCTGATTCTTTGCACCTGACAACATTTGCAGCAACAGCTGATGCGTCTCATCATCAGCACATAAAACTATAAGCCGGATCCAAGCGGACAGAAAGACCTTATAGACATCGTGGACTGTCCCCGAGACCCCTGGACCACATTGCCAGGGCCCAGTCCCTCAGAAGAGTGAGGACAATCCCCGGGGGTGACTCACACCCCAGTCAGCCCTTCTTCACCCTCCCACCATCGGGCAGGAGATACAGAAGGAAAGGCAGCCGCACCAACAGGCTGAAGGGCAGTTTTTATCCGTGGGCTATCAGACTCCCGAGTGAAAAAATAATATTATAACAACGTGGTGTGGCTGACTTGTGGGGCCAGCGCTGGTTCACGTAGGAAATAGGGTGTTTGTGAGGAGGTTCCCCAGGCGAGGGATTCTTTCTCTTTGTCTTCACCGTGAGCTGTTTGTGTGTGTGTGTGTGTGGGGGGGATGAACGAAGGGAGGCTCAGCCAATCTAAAAATTTCATCATCACCGATCCAGAGTGGTTATGATTCCTGGCAAAACCTGGGCTGCAATAACCTCAGACGATGTTCACAAGGAGAGCAAGCTTCACTCCATATCCACTCATGAGGTGGGAAATGATGCTGCAGTTATGCCAGCAAGCCATCGTTATGCCTGTACCACAAAAGAAATGCCCACAGGCATGTGGGGGCAACCATGATTTGCCAAGGACTAAACATAGTCCTGCAAAACCAACCCGGGAGACCCGGAGCACATTTAAAGACCAACTCTGCTAGCCTTGTGAAGGCGTCCAGAGAAGAAGCAGACCCTGGAACAGGAAGGCAGAGGTTTAGGTTTCCGCGAATGAAGGTGTGAGATATAGATATAAAACCCAAATCGCTCCCACAACGCAAAGACAGGCCTGGTTTGCAAGTTCAAAGGTTTCATTTGAAAAGCTTTGGGCTAAGAGCGGGAATACCCCCTCCCCGCAGTTTGGATCGAGAGCAGGAAGAGCGCCGTCCAACGTTCCGGGAATGGGAAACTCTTCAAGTCTGTTGGGAAAGCACAGGTGGTCCCTGACGTACAACCGCAACTGAGTCCCAATTTTTTTGTTGCCAAGCAAGATACTTGTTAAGTAAATTTTGCTCAATTTTATGACCTTCCTTGCCACACTTGTTAAGTCAGGGGTCCCCAACCACCTGGGCCATGGACCAGCATCGATCCGTGGAATGCCGCAGACTGGGCCGCGCAAACAAGCAAAGCCTCATCTGAGGGATGCAGGCAGCATGCAAGGCCACGTCCCTTCCGGCCTGAGGAAAGACCTCTCTCCGCGGGACTGGTCCCTGGCGCCCAAAAGGTTGGGGGAGCTGTGTTAAGCGAATCCCTGCGGTTGCTAGATTAGTAGCACAGTTGTTAAGTGAATCTGGCTTTCTCTTTGACTTGGCTTATCAGAACAGGGTCACAGGATCCCGGGAGGCTGCAGCCATCATAAATACAATTGGCTACAGCTGTGAGCCGCCAGAATGCATGAATAGCCAGAGTGGGCTGACCGCTGTGGCTTTCTGAGGAATGGTTCTGCCTGTGTTGCATTGGTCGCTGTTGTTGGAATAGACTCTGTTTGGCTCAGCCAAGCCTCGTCTCTGCCTCTGCCGGGACATTTCAATGGCAGCCTTTCCAAGAGAGCTGGGCCAAGCGGCAGCAGTTTGATCACATGACTACAGGGATGCTGCAAGCCGCAAGTGTGAAAAGGGGCCCTAAGTCACTTTTTTCAGTGCTGTTGTAGCTTCTAACGATCATTAAATGAACGGTTGTAAGTCAAGGACTACCTGCAGTTACATTTTTAAAAATTCAGCTATTTCAGTTCATTTCCGGTGACTTCATGGACAGGTCTGAGTCTGAGCTTTCGCCATCGTGCGGAGCGCCTGGCCGGGACTGTCCGGATTTTGGCCCCTCTTCTGGCCCTTACCTGGCATTCCTGGGAACCGAGCCACGCCGGGTGTGCCCTGCTCTCCTTTCAAGCCATTTAAACCCGGCTGCCCCGAAAAACCAGGGAATCCTTTGCCACCCTTGGAACCTGAAGATGGAGGAGAGGATCAGTTTCAGAAGAAACACGCGTGCGTCCACCCCAGCCGCCCAGAAAAACAGCAACGGCTTCCCTAAATGCATCCTGCACCCAAACACTCCAGTAAGGAGAGTCAATCTAGCTGGCATAGTCGGTTTAGCTGGGATTAAAGGAGGGCCCCTCGGCGCTCTCTGAGCCTGGCTGCTTCCTTGCAGACGCTTCCTTGCCCAAGCGAGGTAACATCATCCGTGTTGGCAAGGAGTGGGGCCTGCTCTTTGCCTACATTGTGGGGTCTTGCCCTGTCGGTTTTGATGGGGGCGGCCTTAGAAGTCCTTAAGTCTGGGCTTCTTGGGCAGGTTCTTCATTCTTCAATCAAGTCTTGTTGACGTGATTGTTGGTCTGAGGTTCGCCCTGAAGTTCCTCTCTGCTGACCCGGGTGCTGCTTGCTGGTGGGCAGGGGCTTAGGTCTTTTGGGCTGCATAGTCTGTAGATGTTATTTATGTCTATGTGTCAATTGATGGGTGATTTCTTAGAGTGCCAGGCTTCTAGAAATTTCCTGGATTTTTTGGCTAGGACTAGGACAGAATTCTCCAACCTGGGTCCTTTTAAGGCTTCTGGACTTCAACTCCCAGAACTTCCCAGCCAGCATGGCTAGCTGGGGAATTCTGGGAGTTGAAGTCCAGAAGTCTTTAAGGGACCCAGGCTGGAGACCTCTGGTCTAGGATGTTCACATTTTCCCAGTTGTTAACTGTGGTTAAGTCTGTCTATATGATGAGAAATCAAAGAGTTTTCATCCCGTCTTCTAACTGCTAGAAAAAGCTGGGGTTAAAGCCCAAAGCCACCTACCTGGAAATCCTGAAGGTCCTGGAAGTCCAGGTGGACCAATGATTCCAGGGATGATGCAGGGCAAAGATTCTCCTAAAGATAGAAAATGTGTTAAAATTGTTGGCTGTTCCCGTTTTCGGTTAAACAAGACGTAAGAACTTTCCCTGCGTTCCATGGGAACAGGGAGCAATGCCAACCTCTCAGGACCTACCAGTAAATAAAGTGCTCAAAACCTCTGTCATTTAGGGACAATCACACGTGGAATTTTGATGCGGCTGTCGGACGACTTCTGAGATTCCGTGCCGTGAGAAAAAAACAAAGCCAGAGCTGATTTTCTCTGCAATTTACCTGCAGTGTGGCCAGTTTCCACCTAGGGAGAATGCCATCAGCCTCCGATGGCCAAGCCTGCACTTCTCCTTTGCCTCCACCATTGTAAACCTGTTGGGGTCTCCAGGACCTTCACAGGACCTGCCTTTAAGGCAGTTTCACAGCTCGATAATTGTTTATACAGCTAAAATAACCACGATTGGTGGTGGTGGGGAAACAGGTGAATCCAGTGTGTTATACACAGTGCAGCTTTTGGAAAAAATCTGAAAAATCACAACAGGTCCAGAAGGTGGGGGAGTCCAATCTTTCTTTGTAGGATAGTACCGATTTTGGAACCATAGTTGGAGGTACTCCCTTTGGACGTTGTCGTATTGACTCCCAAGAGAGACTGATCAGTGGGAGAAGAACAGCGTCTCTGGAGACTCCAGGTTCCTTCTGGGCAAGAGACAGGCATGGGTTCAACTACCACTTGCAGGAGAACCCTGGAGGGGGAAGTGTTTGTCCTGAGCTCCAGCTTCCGGCAATGCTATTTCAGCACCAGAGCGGTGATCTCTTCTGGTTGGCCCATCTTGAATTTTCACAGGAGCCGTGAAGACATCTGTGGGTGAGCAGCTAGACTGACAGAGAGCGACTGAACTATAGCAGTAGCAAAGTGCCACGGCTATCATTGAGACTGGCCAGGAACGACGAAGGCAAGAAGCGCCTAATTCAGAGGAGCAAATGATCACCAAGCATCGGTTGAGAATTCAAGGAGGCCCCTTTGTCATGTGGTGGGATCTCCGGAAGGGCCGGAGGGAGGTGTGAAGAAGGGGCTGAGCTTCGAGTCCTGTACGTCCCAAAAGAGCACGAGTTTAACCTTCCCCAGAGCCCCCGAAGCCTCATTTCACCATTTCCAAGGAAATGCAGTCAGACTGTGGAGATTCTTATAGCATGGGTAGCTAGCAATAAAGTTTCTCACGAATGAAGGCAAATATGTGTCCCAGGATAATGTTGCAGGATCCAATCTGGGTCGGTCAATAAAGCTTCTGCTTGAACTTATTCACAAGTGGTTCTGGCTGCTTGTGCCTTGACTGCTATGACCCATGAAGGTTCCTCTGGACTCCTAATTCTAAATATCTTTTATTTATTTATTTGCTGAAGAGCAAATGTGGAACTGGATATTCCATCCCCGGAATCAGGGACCCCCCAGGTGTCACTTCTCATAGGAGTCCAATACTCCCTGGACTAAGCTGGCAAAGCGTGAGTCCATGTGGCGCAGTGGCTAAGGCAACTACCTAGCAAGTAAATCAGCTCGGGTTCGAATCCCAGTCTGGTTTTCCAGCTGCAGTCGGGGTATGGCTCGTTAATGAAAGCATAATAAGCTAGAAATGGCCATCCGAGTCTCCCTTGCTTTTTCGGTGAATTATTCCTGTTACTAAATATCTTTGTTTTCAGTTTCTGTGGATAATTTTATTTTCGCAGTCTTCAAAGAGAAGTAGAACGGAACTGTCCAAATTTTCATGTCATGTGTGGCAAAAGGAAAGAGCTTTGTGCTTTTCTCCCTGTGGCTCCTGGTTTGTCGATGGGACTTAGAATTTGCAAAGCACTTTATTTACTGGTATGAAATCAAAAGGAAATCAGCAGTGGGGTTTTCTAAGGCATTCCTTCCCTCCCTCAAATTATCCTCCCCCTCCCTCCCCTCCTTGACTTATTAAGCTCCCATGAAACAGCAGCTACCAGAACAACCCCCCAAATGAGCACCGATCCACCGAAGGCACATGTGGATGTCAATTCAACCCTCTTCCCAGTGATCAAAATCTCAGCCCATGGAATATGGCCGTGGGGTGTCCTCTTGGCTGCCACAGGACCACTTGTTCAGAAGCCAAGCACTCACGTCTTCTACAGCCACTGACCACCTTCATGCAATAAGCAAGGCACAAGAACACACAGCCAGAAGGAAGCAGAAGATGCGCATGGCAGTGGACAACTTTGAGATGGGGCAGAGGGAGGAGAAAAGCACTGGTAAGCAAGCTCCCCATGGATGACGCCCCGTGCCACAAATGCCTTTGTCCATTGAGAAAGATCTTCCTTTCCGTGTCGTCGAACAGCATGCTTTGGTGTGTGTGTGTGTGTGTGTGAGAGAGAGAGAGAGAGAGAGAGAGAGAGAGAGAGTGCCTTGCGTCATAATAGGAAAGGGGTGCGCCCATTCCTTCTGAACCCCCAGACCCTCGCTCTCACCTCCCTGAGCGTCTAAGTCTCCATTAACAAACTCCTCACCGCAGCAGCAATCACCTATACCAGTTAAGCAAAGGAGCACAAGTTAAAACAAAGCAGGCAGGAAGTGGGGAGGGGGGGAAGCGGAGAAAGGAAGGCTGACCCACGAGAGGGCTGGCTTGCATCCCAAGCCGCCGAGATCCACAGGTCTGATCGGTGGGACCAATCCACCTGGAGAGTCACCATTAAGAGCTAGAGGTTCTAAAGCCATTAGAAGATCAGTCTGCGTCACATGGAGAGACAAGGCGGACAACAGGTGGGTGGGGGTGACCCAAAAAACCCGCCCCCCCGGGAGCCTTTAGCAGGTCTATCGTTAAAATTGGCAAGGCAAAGGGCCTCCCTTGATAAGGGGCCCAATTCATCCGTGGCTGAATTGAATTAAACTAAGTTAAACCCATGGTAGAAGAACAGCCATGCTGCCTGTGTTATGATGATTCGGGGAAACTTTTCATGGAAGACAAGCCATCAGCATGGCGTTGGGGTCTTTGTCTTCTGGGCCAAGGAAAAATGGGTCCCAAACAGAATGCGAAGACTCAGTCCAACAGGGCAAAATTTAGGTCGCTGTCATCGTCGTCATCATCATCATCGTCATCATTCCTTTCTTTATGTCCACAAAGCCACCTCAAGCTCCATGAGAAGAAGATCTAAACGCGATTGGATCTTCTCAGGCAGCTCTGGGTGGCTTCCTTCGGGATGGGGCTTCTTACCTAACTTTATCCCCATAGCAGTTCTGGGAAAGTGGCTGGCCTGAGACCAAGGGGCCCAAAGGCATCTGTTGACTGTCCCCTCCCCATGTTCATATCTAATAGCCTGAATGATCCACTATCCTTGCTGTGGTGATCGATCCAAAATCAGATTAATCCCCACACAACTTACCTGGGGCCCCTGGAAGGCCAGGTTGTCCTGGAATGCCACTGAACCCTGGGTCACCCGGAAGTCCAAAACGTCCATTTGACCCCGGGTGACCAATGCCAGGGAGGCCAATTTCACCACGCTTCCCCTTTGTGCCAGGTAATCCGGGAAAACCTTTGTCCCCCGGGAAGCCAAATCCATCATCACCCTAAATGCACAGAGATATCAAAAAAAAAGAAGTCTATGCAGAGGGAGAAAATCCCCATATCAGGAAAGATAATTAGCAAAGTCATCGAGAGTCACCTCCCTTGACGGAGCTTGGAAGCAAAGGTTCCGAGGGGTGATAAAGCCCACCTCTAAGGAAGATGGACCTGGGTCTCCAGCTTGGAGTTGGGTCTGAACTGGAAAAGGAAGCTAGTGGAAGACTCCAAGCTCTCCCAAAATATGACAGATCCCTGATGCTGCAGTTATCTTTGAGGAAATAATGTATCCCAAGACCACTTGCTTCCTGGTATGCTGTGTAAGAAGCAGCTGGGGAAGTGGGTGGGTGGGGAGAATCAATTATAGGTGGATGAAAAGCGCTTGTAAGATAGAAGTTGGGGTGGAGATGGTTCATCATCAAATCTTCTCCTCACTACATCTAATCTAAACGTCAGCCCTTTAACCTAGGCAGAAGAGAGTCTACAAAAGCTGAGAACTTTTTTGGCCAAGGACTTGATGGGTGGTACAGAGTGACCCACATGATCAAAGGGAGGCGGTCTGGTCTCACAATCCATAGCCAGGAAGACTGTACTGGCTAGGAATTTGAGCGGTTGAAGCCCAACATCTCTGGGTGCCAGTCTGGGGAGACACCGGCATGCATTTCATGGTGAGGAACTCCAAGATGGACAAACATACCGCAGGACCACGTTGACCAGGGACACCTTGTGCACCATCCCTACCAGGAGTTCCAGATTCCCCCGAGGGACCCCTGAATCCTATATTCCCTGGATCTCCTCTGGGCCCTCTGCCTGAGGCTGAAGATGGTTCCCCCTTTTGTCCTTTAATTCCGGGAAGGCCAGGTTGACCGAGGAAACCCTGGAAGACAAACAGAGAGAGTTAAGCAGTAACAGACGATGTGCTCATTAACTGCAGTAGATAGGGGGGTGAGGAGAAAAGACACTGCCTAGAGTAGAGGTTTTCATGTCCGTGGGCCCCTTGGGGTCCGTGGCAAGTTATCTCAGGGGGTCCACAGACAGGTCAAGAAAAATTTGGAAAAAGGAATATGCATGAATTATTGATTAGTCAGTTGAATTTGTGGGGATGGGATCCGCCCTGCAGCTTGAAAAAAGTTGAAAACCTCTGGCCAAGGGAGTGATCAGGTAATAGAGGACATGGCCCACAGCTGCGTGGCAGACAGAGAAAGAGACTCAAGAAGAAACCTCCCCAACGTCTCCGAATGTAGAATCTTTGGAAGATTCTGTTAATCAATCAGAATAGAGCTGGAAGGGATCCTGCAGGTCTTCTGGTTCAAACTCCCCCCCTCCCCATTCCAGAGGCTGTTCAGTCTCTTCTTGAAGATCTCTTATAGTCCTCAAGTAGAATTAGCCTATGTCAATGATGGCGAACCCATGGCACGTGGGCCACAGCGGGCACACAGAGCCCTCTCTGTTGGCACGTGAGCCAAGTTGCACCAGCATCGCCCCAGTGCTGAGCATGCTCAGAAAAAGAGTAGCGGTGCCGAGCAATGACATCACGGGGTCATGTCCATGCTCAGAAGAGAGTAGCGGCACTGGGCAATGATGTCACGAGCCGCGACTCATTAGCTGCGACTTGTCCGGACACTCGGTGCCTAAAAGGTTAGCCATCACTGGCTTATGTGGTCATGTTTCTTGTCTGCTCTCTCTAGGAAAGCTTTAGAAGTTACTGTTTGAACAAGACCGGCCTTGGACATGCTATACTTTTATTTTCAATGCTTTTGGTGCTCAGTATGAATCAGACAACGAAATTATGAACTACAGTAAATTCTATCCATACTTCAGGAATGAAAGATCAAGTCCACACATGAAGGTCCAATTAAACTGATTTATTAGTACTCATGCCTATGCATAGGAATCTTCTCAACTTTCTTTGTGGCTACACAGAGATTCTAAGCCCATCCCTCTTTGAACTCCGCCCTTCAGTATTAGGGAGAAAGAGGAGAAGGACAAAGGAATACACCTTGGGACAGTTGTCGCCCCATTGGCTCACTTGAGCCCAACTCTCGGAGACGCTTTAGACTTGATTCTTGCACGTAGCAGAAGAGGAGAGAAAACTTGGGCAGGATTAAAAAGCAAAAGTATAGTTCTTTATTACAGCAAGAAGTTTTACAAGTCGGGAAAGAAAGAAAAGAAAAAAGAGAAAGAAAGAAAGAAAGAAAGAAAGAAAGAAAGAAAGAAAGAAAGAAAGAAA
>JANHFO010010667.1:48018-65523 GCA_032468095.1 Pareas carinatus | reverse complement strand
TAGTGAGTTGACTTCTCACCACCTCTGCAACGTCTTCATCCATCCAGGATGCTCTGTTCCCTTTGATCAGGTGAACATACTCCCAAATGACACATCTCATTTGCAGTTTTATTTCAGGAACCGAATTCCTATTGGACTCAGAAGCAATACTGAAAATTTAGATGTGGCTAAAGGTCAATGCTTTGCTTTGATCTATGACAACTTCCTTCCAAAGTTTCTAAAATTCCAATAACAACTATTACAACATGAGCTGGGAAAGGCCTTATTTGCTGGTTGGTGTCAAGCTCTCTTTCTGGGACTCTATTGTTGACCATGGGCTGCCTCAATACATTCCACATTTCAACAGCTGGGACCCAAACCTGAACCTTAACTTGTGCAGACACCCAAAAAACACAGAGCAGAATGAAACAACAGCAGAAAGCATAAAACTAATGTAGATAATTAAGGCTGTGTCAATAGTTACATCTGTCGCACTTTAAATCAAGCTGGACAACAGTGTGTGACTGCAGATGCATCCAAAAAAGCTAATTAGCTGTCCCAGATCATTATCCTTCCCCGGCAGATGGAACAGTTACAAAACATAAGGGGATAATAATGCAAAAAGATAACTCAGATACAGTGGGGAAACATCCAGTGTTTTTAACAGCTGACAATTACACTTCTGCTTCAACAATTACTTCCTGATACTACTCAAACCTGCAGCTGGGATGCTCTCATCTGGAGCCCTCTGATGAGCCCTCTTTCTTTGCACAAAGTTTTAAGTCACTGCGTGGAAATGAATGGGCAAATGGGATTTGAAGTGGAAAAAAACAGCCCACTGAAATGGAAAAAGTTTGGATCCTAAAACAGATATAATCAGGATGAAAATCTGAGCCTTCTATGATTACAGTGTGTCTGCTTCAGTTTCCGATTCAACATTGTCGACAGGTCTTTGTATCCCCCGAATACATACATTGCACTCAAAGGAACTTGATTTCTGTTCAAGTAGTGGGCGAAAAGACCCTCAGCTCTCAGAAACATTGTCACGCCAAAGACAACTCTTCCACCTCCATATTGTCCAATGTATTTTTCTATACAGCGGTGTTAAGCAAGATTGCCCATACACTTTTGGCAAGTATACTTTATTTATTTATTAGACTTGCGTGTTGCTCATTTCATCTGGATTTAGCAAATATAGAGACAACCATACCAGATCTCAAAGTCTGTGCAATATCAGGAGACACTCTAATCTACAATAAATCTCCATTTTTTATTTCTGTTTGGAAAAACATGCTTCGCATCATGATAGTCAACGTTTTTTCCCCCCCAGAAATATTCATAAACTTGAGCTTTGTTCTGAGCCAACTGGCAGCCAAGCAAAATTGGAGGATTAACCAATTGACACTCAGTTCTGGCTGCAGGATTAATGGTTGGTGAACTTCTTCATAACCCAATTGTGTTTGCCTTCAGTGTTTTGGCAAAGTCCCTTGTTGACTAGATGGGGGGGGGGGTTTGGCATTCTTTTAAACTCTTACCCATCTGGAGGTTTCAGGGGGTGGTTCCAGAACTCGGTTGCTTTCAATAATCAATTCTGAGTAATTGATCTCAGGAGAAAAGCTAATCCTGTGTTGCTGCAATATGTTCCTTTCCTTCTGCCTCTTCCTATTTCCTGAGTGAATTCACATATCATGCGAAGCCATGCTTGGTTTAACGATGATTTATTGAACCAGCCTACAGTTGGGCTGGCTTTGCATGACACATTAAGCCATAACACATGTTCTTCAAATGCTGAGCCCCAAACCAGCAAATCACATTATGCCTTAGTCTGCTGTAGGGTGAAAATATACTGGGACCCAACCAATGTAGCTTCACTTGGCTCCCACTCAAGTTGCTAAAGCAAGTTTTATCATGACTTGATCGGAATTAATGTCAAGAGAAAGTACGTGCCATTGACAGAAGTCTGGTTGAGGATGGAGGGAGAAAGGACATTCTGTTTTTAATTCAACATCTTCCAAATCTACATGTGATCTGGAACATATTTATGGCAGAAAAAGACTCTTTTCAGCATTTCACAATTGCAACTGTGGAAAAAAACAGATTATCAATGCAACAAAAGCTCAACAACACTTTATATTCAGAGAAATTGTTGATGAAGTCCACCGTTGGGAAATTATGATCTACAGTGTCTGTTTCACATAGATTTTCTTTTTAAAAAATCCAAGTGTGCATATTGATATTGGATTCAGGGTGAAATATAGTTCCAACCAGAAAAATAAAGGTCCACAAAGTTAACTTGACTCAGAGATATTTACAGAGGAAACCAAAGAGCAAATTTGGGAATGGATTAATATCATAAGCTCTTAACTAACCCTTCAATTCAGCATTCCAAGCTAAGCAGAGGCAGCTCATTAACAAATAACATGAAGTAGAAGCTTTTTATTTTCAGAGCAAACAAAGGATGTGCCAGGATATTGACAAAGAGAAAAATTAAGAACGTTTTTCTTCTGCTGGAACTCAGAAACATCCAAAAGGAAGTCCAATAAGAAAACAAAAATGAGGGGAGAGATTTTCTGGATTTGAGTGCTGATAATTTACCTACTAATTAATGCTAATACACTGTTTTGATTTCAATCTTTCCACTTCAAAAATCTGTTATGATGAAAATTAAACTAAAATAAGTTTTTTAAAAATAAAATAAAAATAAAAAGTAGTGTCTCTGATGTATATACCATATTTTTCGTACCATAAGACACACTTTTTCCCCTCAAAAAAGGGGGGGAACGTGTATGCGTCTTATGGAGCGAATACTCCCAAAACGCGTGCCAGATCTCTCCGCGGGATGCCGGGAATGCTCCAATTCAGCCTGCAGGGCGATCCTTTGGCTTTGGGGCGTCCGGCGGAGCGATCTCCGTGCACCCGGAAATCACTCCATGGGACACTCCAAAGCCGAGAGATTGCACTGCAGGCTGAATTGGAGCGTTCCCAGCACCCCACGGGTGAGATCTGGAATCTGATATGGGAGAAAGTGAGCAAAGCTAGAGTTGATGGTTTCAAATCTCCCTTTAGGAAACTCGGTCTAATTCCTTTTTATGACTCTGTAGTTTCTTATTTCAGGGGAGAGTCGGGATGCCTGGAAGGAGCTGAGCGTTGACTGGCCAGATGCCCTTCCTGATGCCACGTGGAGTTCATAGGGTTTGGGCTTTTTTGCTTCGTGCCCTAGGAGAGAAATATCTGCTGCTAACTAGGGCTGAACTCTCAACCTTCCACGTGGGAGGTGAGCATGTTCACCCGGTTCATGAGCCCCTGTTGTAAGGGGTAGGGTGTGATCTGACCTGACCCACACCATACCCCCACGAGACTCATTGCTAGACCCTCCCAAGGTGACCCACCCATCACAAGACCTACTGACCACACCAAGCCCTTATAAGCAGAACACCAATACTGACATCCCCTAAAAATCCGTTGAAGGTGTTACCTAGCTGGGTAACAAAAACATTTGGAAACCAACCCACCAGCTCGGAGAATGAACCTCCACTCTCGGAGGAGGAAAAGCCACATCCTAGACAATGCTCTGAGGAACCAAACTTCAGCCCCAAGGATGAGAGGTAGGGAAAGCAACCCAGAAAGGGATCCTCCCTAGTTTTGGGGAAAGTGAAAAAATGAGGACATGCAAGACATGCAAGATTCTAGTAACGTAACCTTACAACAAATACAGGTAGACCTTGACATATCACTACGAGTGTGCCCAAAATTTCTGTTGCTCACCTAAACAGTTGTTAAGTGAATTTTACCCTATTTTACAATCTACCTTGCCACACTTGTTAAGCGACTCACTGCAGTTGGTAAGTTAGCAACGCAGTTGTAAAGTGAATATGGCTTCTGTAGTATATTATGTTCCTTAGGCATTGAAGAGTTGGGTTGTAATGATAATAGCAGGTTTATTGCAGACAAGCAAAGGCATATCATATAGCTAGCAGGAACATGTACGAAGCCAGCAAATACTGCTGCGCAACAGGCTTATATATACAGAATGGCCTCTAGGAGGCAGCCAATAGGCAATTAGATGTTTTCCCGTGCTAGCGACCCTTGGGGGATAGGCAGTCTGGGCCTGCTCAGGCTTCAACTACTTCAGGGCAATGATTAAGCAGAACAACGTTAGCTTAATACATTACAGCTTCCTCGTTGACTTTCCGTGACCTTAGGACACTGTGACCGTGATAAATACAAGTCAGTTGCCAAGTGTTTGAATTTTGATCACATGATCGTGGGAATGCTACAATGGTGTAAGTGTGAAAAACAATCATAGGTTCCTTTTTTCAGTTTGTAACTTCAAACAGTCACTAAATGAATGGTTTGTAAGTTGAGGACTACCTGTATAGATCTAGGACTCCTGTTTGGGCTTCTTATCTATATCGCTCTCCCTTACGAGGCTAACAGCCTTGACTGCAAAACAGAGCAAAAGTCACACATGAAGGCAATTACAAATTTAGTGTGCATCCTTTTCTCCTTCTTGGGGGCCGCAATGGCTCAGGGGTCATAGATGCTGAGCTTGGGAGACGGAAAGTCGAGAGCTCGCGTTCGAGCACCGAGCGCCGTCTGACGACTGACCTTCTGCCCCTGCCCCAATTCCTCCCCACCTACCAGTTCGAAAGCATTCAGATGCAAGCAGATCAATAGGTACCACTTGGCGGGGGGGGCAGGTAACAGCGTTCCGTGCACCCTGACATATAATCATTCTGGCCACATGGCCATGGAAGCGTCTTCGGACAACACTGGCTCCTAGATTCAGGCACAACTGGACAAGGGAAGCCTTTGTTTTTACCTTCTGCCTTTTCTTCTCCCGACACAACTCACTGTTTCTACCCAGGCAAAAGCTCTGGTGCCCCTTCAGTCTACTCAATCCATCCACCAGCATGGGGAGACAGAGCTTGCAGGCGTGGCCAGCCTCGCAGAAACCCCTGGGAGAGCAACAGATGGCCTTCCAGAACCAGCCTGGCCTCTCTCCAACGCTTGCTGTTTGCAAATCAAAGCACTTGGCGAAGTCCCCGTTTTTGTATGGGAAAGATTTTAAAATTTGTTTCAGCACTGGTAAGGCACATGTAGGCAGCTGCACGGCAAGGAGAACGGTTCTTTTGTCCCCCCAAAAATCCTGGATTCTCCCTGGTTTTGGTTCCTGAAAGCCTTCCGCAGCTCTTAGAAGGGGTGGAAGCTTCTCCCTGGTGCGCCCTTGCGGAATGCACTTCACTAATACTTCCACACGTGGGGAAAAGGAGCAAAATATTAAAGTTAAAGGTGAGGAATATAAAACGCCCAAGATTACAGGTAGATCATAAATGGAGATGCTTGGCTTCTTGATAAAAATTATGTGCCAGTAATGTAAGGCTTCAAAATAGTTTTTCTTTCTGTGTCAGAAGGACTTGCTGAAATTAATATGAAATCTTATGGCCTGTACTCTCTTTTTTTAAAAACAAGACAAAATAATGCTTTCTTAGTTCTACTCTTTTTTACCATAACCGTACATATTTTTCTTTGTTCAATTAATAAAAGCAAATACACACACACACACACACATAAAAATAAAATGAGGAATTCAGACTATAAGGCAAACTTTCAGTCTTTGGGGAGAAATATAATGACAGATAGTTCCTTTTTTTTTACAGCCATTGAGCACTTTAATGCAATCAAGCTACAGAAGTAGTCAAACATGATTTTAAATTGAAAAACGCAGACTCTTAATGTTCCATAAAGATTTTCAGAAAAATAATATCTATAAATTACAGCAAGTACCTAAAGCAAACACATTCTCTCCTCTAGTCCATTTGGGTAGTCATAAAAAATAAGCTAAAGCTTCACCACAAGGGAGTCCTGCTTCATATTCCTTTGGAAATAGTTTAACTCTGGATCATTATCACTTTATTACTTAAGAAGTTTCCTGAGTTCAGATATAACAAGAACTGTGGTTTGTTTAAAAACAAAATGATTGCTTCTGAGCTCTTCCTTATGGGTGTAAAAGATAGGAAAGAATGAGTCCATGGTTTGGTTCATTCACAAAATAAAAGCTCCTGCTCCTGTTATGTGTCTTCCAGAAAACAGGGAAAAGTGACAAGAAAAAATTAGAAAGTCTAAGCCAGGAAGGGAACAATGGCGAAATAGTATACAATTGTTCTGTCCTTGAGGTTTTTGTGGGCACAATCACCACCCACCACCTTTGCAATCTGTGGGCTCTTTAGCTGAAGCTCCCAATTGGTCCACAACACGTGTCTGCCTTCAGGATATAGAGATTTAAGTTCTACAGATAAAGGCTAAGTCCTGCTTTCCTCAGCAGAAAAATATTTTACTCAGAAGCAATAATACAACATAACAATACCCATGTGCTAGAAAGGACAGGGAGCATTTTAGTAAAGCAGGACCTCTGGCATTAAAAGAAATAAGAGAGCTGACTTCTCCGCACCCCACTATAATAAATTCTTGGTGAATATTTTTAACAGGAACCTGTTTCAGTCATTATTTTAAACTGGGATCTGGGTGATGAAGATATCTCCAAAGCTTAGCAATGGTTAATGAATATTCTATCTTTGAATGATTAACAGTGGTGGAGTTTGGAAGGTCCATCATAACCAGATATGGAAGGACAGCCTAAGGAGCAACAAAATATTTTTACTGTTATTATTTGGAGATTCTTGGCTTTTAGTGACAAAAAAGAGAATGTTTTCTACAAAGGACTTTGACTTCAGCTATATTCAAAGATCCAGGTCTTCTAACTTGTTATCAACAAGCTAAGCTTGAGTAAAACTTATTGGCATCACTTATTGCTGGTATCTTTTAACTTTGTATCCCTTATAGGAGGAAATGGATTCTAATCAAGAAAGGTATCTTGTTCGTTTAATTAAAAAGTGGGGTGTCACATGATTCACATCGCATGAATTCAGCAGCATCGCACTGTGTGAAATTCTTCTGAGCAATAAAAGGATCATTCCTGCCCCCCTAAAAAAACCCCTCTTCAACAAATGGAAGTCTTGGGTCAACAGGAAGTGAAAGGGGAGAGCTGGAGAGCTAAATCGTTCCAAGACATGGAGACGTGGGAGATCCCTTAGCTCAAGAATAGGCACCTTCTTGCCTGTTGTACAAACTCTCTTAGTTTCCTCCATCTTCCGCTTCAAGGCACCATGAGTAAGGGATGCGAAGGTTGCCACCTGCCATCTTTAAGGGCATCCAGTTAAATATTGTTGCTGTGGCACTGCCAGATTTTCCAAGCAGAAGTGGGTTCCTGATTCCTCTCCAGTAGTTCTTATCCTATGTTCCTTGCTCTCAACACCCTTCATACAATATCCAGATCTCTTAAGGTTTCCCATACAAAATAGGAATATATTTTTTAAAAAAGGCACTACATTTCTATATAAAAGTCTGTGAGAAAGCTTTCTGCAGAATTCAATGTTCCACAATCCACATTATTGTCTCCTTGAAAGCCCTATGAGTCACCCAAGTCCCAAAGCAAAAGGAGTCCTTTTCACCGAAAATAATTCCCAGATGTTAGAGAGCAAGCTTAGAGCATCAAGGCCCCACCTTGCAGATGTTTCAGCAACATATTAGGCTTGCAAACCTGCAGCAAACCTACAGGTTTAGTTCTGGCTGTACAATTTCACTTGGAGGAGTGGGCAACAGCTGCGGCATTCCATATTTTACTGCACACACCATGGTGAGAGCTGCTGTACGTGTGGGAGTAGAGGAATGGACACCAATTACTTAATGTCCCACTTGGCAACGTAAAGCATTTTTGGAAATGATAAAGTTTGGGTCTTATTGTACTTACTAAAAATAACACCAGCCAAGTAGGAATTTTTTTGTGCATTATTATTATTACCTCATTTTCACCTGACGTTTTGCTCTGGACATGTCAAGTAACAGTTCACAGATGCTGAAGGGGGTTTAATTTTGAAGATTCTTCAATCCCATTCCCTTCCTGACTCATGGAAGTATTCCTTAGGTTTATCCATGGGAAGGAAAACAAAGCTTTTATTGGCTTGAATAGTGTCCCACTGACAAATATAGAAAAGATTTAACATTTGTTATTGATTAGAAGGCTCTAATAGTAAGAAAACGTTACCTCAAGGAGTGGGGATGGGCTGGCAACCTTTCCTCAAGAATTAAAAAAGAATACATTTGACAATAACGACTGTATCTGAGAGATCGCAGAAATAACTAAGAGATAAAAACAGGAAGAATCAAGAACATTTAATAAAAGAGGGACATGGCAAGGGATTGATGCTATAGGTAGCTAATAAAAGTATGACTTTTGACAGAATTTAGGCTTTAACAAAAGAGGACTAGCTGTTTAGTTTGTATGATGGGGTGGGTGGGTCAAGAAATAGGAAAAATATGTACATTCATCCATTTATCCATGTAGATTGTGTATTTTACCTTGTTGCACTTCATAAACTAGCCAGGGTCTTAAAGTAGGGATGGTAGATCAATGCAGGTAATTTAAAATATAAATAGCACTGAAACTATAGTCACACTTTGTTCTAATGTGACTGGCCTGTCCTCAGATTATGCAGAATTTACAAAGCATTTCTGATTTGTCAAGCATGATTTAGTGTTTTGAACAAATCTATCCAATTGACATTTAATCAATAAACTACAGTTTTCTGTGATATAACTTCATCTGTGAGAAGTAGAAGGCTAAGGTTAGATGCCAACAGAGTATGATCAGACAGGTCCATTATGTAAGATTTGAACTTCGAGATATATATATATATCCATCTCTCTCCCTCCCTCCCTCTTCCTGTATGTGCTTGTGTAGACACACACAGAGAGAGAGAGAGATCTGTCTCTATCTAATGCATGTACAAACAGCATAAGGTTTGTCGGTATTCTTCTACTTTGCTACGTCTCTTCTAATATTCCATGTCCTTGAATCTTTGACTGATCTTCAAGTCTAAGTAACAAGACAGATGAAACCTGACACTGTCCATGGAACAGCCATTAAAGATCACAGCTTACCCAGCTCCTTGAACTTGGGGAACAAAGGAACCAATTCTCCACTTTTAGATCCTCCATCCAACCTTTTCATTCTTGGGAGATATTATGGATCCCACTCTCATTGTGCTGCCTTTATCAGCCTGGGATCTTGTCCGTTAATCCATCTCCGATCACAGCATTTCTGACCCTTGGGTGGTTTGGTTACCTACTTGCTGCTAGGACCTCAACCACATCCTTCATCACTGAGTGCTGAGATTTTGCCAGAGGCTCCAAATTAAAGAAGGAGGAAATAAAGACCAACAGCAACTGAGTTCACACTTTGGGCCCAGCCAATGCACCGTGAATATTACAGTTCAACTCGATGTGTGAATCCAGTTCTCGTCTTAAGAGCTTTTGTAGAAAAAGCAGCACATTGACACCCTCTTGAGATGTGTTCGACTCACAGTGTCTTCAATGATATCACCGCTGGCTGAGGTTGTCAAACAAGCTAAACTGTTGCCCCCAAGACTGGGTCTTAGCTGGACGTCAAAGACAATGGACGATAAAACACAAGGTGTGAAATAAAAATTCCTTTATTGAGGTACCAGAGCAAAGGGACTTTGACTTAGAAAGCAGCCAAGGCCCCAAATACATCCGTGCAGCGAATTGCATAATCAATAAGCGCATGCATTTGTGCCCCCTTCCCCCCCCCCATTCATGCATGCATCATCTTAAATGCTTATTGGTTACTTGTATTCCCCCTTCCCTCCACTCCACCCCGTTTTACGCTTGCCTTCAAATGTATCACATCGTCTGTCTTCGGACTCGGGGTTCTTCTTTGCATTTCAGGATAGGGAATTGTGGTTAAGAGGTTTACCTGCAGATGACTTACTTTTCTAGGCTTGTCCAAAGTTTTAGCTCAGCCAGTCTTTATTTTTTCAAAATTAGATTAAATCTTCTTCTTCTTGATCCCTTTAATTCCCTTTACATTTCATTTGCCTCTTTTTTTTCATTCTTTGCGGGGGCAAAAATCCTCTATTCCTTTTAAACTCGGACCAGGGCTTTAGGAGGGCAAAGTTTTTTAATTTAAGCTCTTCTTATCGTATTGGATGTGATTTTTAAAATAAAAATCCTCTTGTGACTTCCGTTACTTCTTCCATGGTTTGATGTTGTTCACACCGTTTCTAAATGGCAACTACAGCGCCGTCTCTTCAACTGAGGAAAAGGAGTCTGAAGCGGCTTCGGATTTGCAGGACCGCTGCCCTGCTATCTTCCCTGCTGGCACACCCTCGTCAGACGTCTCTATTGGGCATCCTTCGGCACCTCAAACGCCCCCAAAACGGCTGGGACGGAGACTTCAGTGGCCAGAGTCCTGGTCACCTCGTCTCCATTGGAGGCAGTCAGAACTGGAAGTCCAAATGACTTACTTTCGATTAAGTCACTTCTAAGAAACTAACTTGTTCTACTTGTGGTTAGCTAGACAGCTTCCTGTCCCCTTCTTAACCTTTCAACATTTAAATTTTTCTCTGCTAACGAAATAAAAGCTTGGTTCACACCTGCCTGTCGTTTTTTAAGACAAAGAGGAAAAATAAAGCAGAGAGAAAAAGCAATAAAGCGGAGAGCCATTTTAAAAATCCTCCAATCTGAACAGACCATACACAGTATGACCGTAACTCCACATATATTCCTTCATCTGACCCTTCAAAACCATAAAGCAGACCTGAGCAAAAAAACTTTGGCTCCGGGCCACATCTGGCCCATTCATTAAGCGTCCCTGTCCAGCCCGTGTGAAGTCAACTGGAAATTAGAAATCAAATGTAAACAAGCACTCCGTAGGAGTTGAATCAGCTGTCTACGCACAGTCGCTGGGTGCGCCTTCCGTCGGCTGGCAGCCATGGGCAGACAAGGAAGGAAAGAGCTTCTCTGCGCCTGTGCAGGGCTCGGCCCCCTCCCGGAGCAGCCTGAGGAGACGGTGATGGCGGCCATCGTGTGAGTTGATCCAGGCTCGGAGATCTATCGCCACCGCCATCAAAGCATGGCTTTGCAAGAGATCCGTCAGAACGCAGTCAGGAGTGATTGGTCTGGGTCTCCACAACAAGACCAGTTTCTCATGTGGCCCTTTGGGGAAATTAGCTTTCCACCCCTGACACGATGGCTGCTGTTATATAGCTCACTCGGCAGCTCCTTCTTATGCACAAGCCAGACTCACCAGCTGCGAGGGTGAATCTGCATATTGTTCAGCTGACCTTTTAATGTCTCGAAACAGCGCAGTTGGGGGAATATTAGCGTTTTGTTTCTTTTCTTTTTCTACAATTATTTTAAAAGCAAAAAATAATAATAATTAAAAAACCGCAGTCTTCCAGATGTCTCCTTCATCATCATTATTTTTTTTTATGGGAATCTACTCAAGAATGCCAGGTGGAAGAGAATTCAGGGACTAAGGCTGAATAAAGCTGGTTGGTCAAAAGGTGATTGATAAATGAGTGGAAAATCAGATTTGGCAGATGGGACACTTTAACATTACATCAAAGCTCGGCTTTAATTGGCCACCATTTCTCCTCTTCAGGCCGCTCCACACCCAGGGACCATGGAGACTCTTTGCAACTTCCTTCAGCACAAAATGTACAACTAACACCTATCCACCCTGAGTCCTTCGGGAGAAGGGCGGTATATAAATTTAAACAAATAAATATCCTCCTGTACACATTGGTGGTGGAAAGAATGTTCTGCCCTGCTGTCAAGGATGGTGACCTCTGGCTGTGGGAGGACATCTCCAGCTGTGTAATCATTGGAATGGGAGAAGGAAGATGCTATAAAAATGAAGAATCTCTCCTCCCTAAGCCATAGCATAGCACCAAAGGCTGACAGAAAAAGCAAAACTGGGTCACCTCAGTCATCCTGCATGGGAATTCCCAGGAGAGCAAGGATGTCTCCACCCACCCATTTGGAGGATATTATGGGGAAGTTCCTGAGATACCTCAAATCCCACCATATTTGTAGGGTCCTTGGTGCTCTCTGGGCTTAGTTGTTTTCTTTCAGCCATTTCATTACCAAACTAGGTAATATCATCCCACAGTTCAATCCTGTGCTACAAATATTCACTTCTACGAGTCCCACCATCCTTGAACGTGAGGATCTCCTGGCCTCCCCTCTGACTGAGTCTCTCTGTGTGCTACAAAAGTGGGGATCTTGGAGTAGCATTTTAAGGGAAGAATACCGGTGATCCAGACATGTCTGGAAAGAAAAGTGAAACACATTTTGGATGCAGAGATAGCCCTCGTTAAAATATTTGTATGGAATCATAACAAATAACCTTTTTGGCTACAAGAAAATGAATCTAATGTGATAAATGTAAGCCAACCGAAGTTGCGCAATCATTGAAAATTGCTGCATTTCTGAGAACTCTCCATCAGGCTGAATACATCTGAATGATTCTTCCAGATAAACATTTCTGAGAAAGGCTTGAGTTTACTATTGTGTAAATTCAGCTGGCCTAATTGATTACTCCAAAAAAAAATTCAGGGAGATGTGTATATGCGCATTAATGTTTAACACACACACAAAATGCAGAAATGTCATTGGGCTAGGCTATAGTTGGTGTAAATTGGTCACGCTTGTCTGGCACGCACGACACACTGAGATAGAAGCTGTGGATGCGAAGCCCCGCTGCTTGGATTCATTCCTCCCAGCAAGCCACAACGCTGCAAGAACAACACGTGAATCCAGTCACAGGCTTACGAGCTTCAGAGAGTGACATGTGTGTGAATGGAGATTTTAATCCACTTTAACACAGGCAGCGTGATACTCGGAAGGGGTTGGTGGAATAATAAACTTTAGCGCTTCTGAAATACCTGTAAGGAGTTTGTAAGAGACTAAGATATTAAGGAGATTTAGAGTTGAAAAATGGAAAAATATGGTCAGAAACACTAGCAATTTCAAATTCACTCCAATCGGTGGTGATTTCTCCAAGCTTGTATAGGATCCATTTCCATCAGGAAGAAGGGGTCAAAACGTCTAGTAATCCAGTAGATTCCATTGTACAACGCCCTCAGCTGTAATAGAGAGACCTCTAATGTTGGGATCCACCCTTTTTTTTACTGCCATGGGGAAGAGTTCGGGAGTTTCTGCTTTTAAGCCAACACAGCAACACCCATACTTCGAAAACAGCCATTTATACTTGAAATCTAGCAGGTGGAAAACCCAGGAAAAAGGGACACCAATCTTGACCTTGGGAAAATATTATAGGAATTTTTCTCCAGAAAGATAGAATCTAGGATCACATCACAGTGCTAAACATTCAAAAAACAGTAACACAGAGAGACCCAAAAAGATAGATTTTGGAATCTGTCTGTAAGTCGGAGAGTGAATTTCCTGTCATATCGGATCGGAATGGCCACCAATATGGAACGTTTTACAGGAGGGTTCAGCAACTTCATGGAATAATCAGAAAGTGCCCCTCAATTGGGGCTGTGATGACTCAGAGGTTAAAGACGCTGAGCTCGTCAACTGGGAAGCTGACAGGCGGGGTTTGAGACCTGAGCGTCACACCACAGGGTCAACTCCCATTCCTTGTCCCGGCTCCTGCCCAACTAGCAGTTTGAAACGCGAGTAGATAAACTGGCAGCCCTTTGGTGGGAAGGCAGCAGCCTCCCGTCTGCCTCTGGCGCCTAGGCCGGTTGGCCACGTAGCCAAGAAGTCGCCTGCAGACAAGACCGGCGCCCTCGGCCAAGAGGTGGAGGGGAGCACTGCGTCCTAGAGTTGGACACCGCTGGACGGGGAGACCTACTCCTCAATCTGAGTTGCCGGAAAGAATGTAGGTGAGGTGTGAGGGCAGTTGTGTCCAGCCAGAGTTGGGAGTTTGAGGCTTATCCTATTCTTGTATGTAAAGGAATGAAAAATTGTCAGGAATTAAAACGGTTATTGTTTTTAAAAGATAAGTTTGGAGGAATATAGTTTAAGACGGCGCCCCCCAGGGACTGGTTTCATGGGGAAAGGTTTTTCCACGAACCGGAGAAGGCGTGGTTTTGTGTGCTGCCTGCATCCCACAACTGTGGATTAACCTGTTTGTACAAAATGGTGGCTGGTATGTTGTGGACCGATGCTGTCTCACAGGTTGAGAACCCCAGGTTTAAGAGCTAAGTCGAAACCACAAACAGGTGAAATAAAACACGATTAAGAGCTAAATGCCAGTTGAAACCACAAACATGAAGAACATGGCTTTTGCTAGCAAAAAGCAGGTCATGGTTTATGCAGGTGTAAAAACTTCGTAGGAAAATAGATAACCTGTAACATAATGGGTGAATAAATGAGTTGGATGAGATACCGCAGATGAAACGTTGGGAGTGGGGGTGTCTTTGTATCGGGGCGAAATAAAAGTCTGATGCATGCTTTGTTTGGAGTCCACCTTGTGCGCGCAGCCGTGTTTGCCAATACCTGAATTAAAACTTTGCTGCTTTCAAGCCGTTGTCTCTAGTAGTTCCCTAGGCGAACGTCCTGTTTCTAACATGCACATACTAGAAAATTACATTTTCCAGCCCCTTATCACTACAACAGTGGTCCATTTCACTGCTGCACTGAACATTTCAGCCCACCCAGCAAGCAGCAAGCAGCCGATAGGTCTGCCAACTGAGGAAGGAGAAACCATCTCAGTGTCAGGAGGAGCCGTGACCCACGTTAGAATTGACTTCCCAGAGACATATAAATCATGGGCTACTTCCTATGCACATACAGATTAATCCAACATTATTCTTTTCCCCTGTTCGCTGAAATCACTTCGGTGAAGTCTCTTTGAATGCATTGCAGGCCTTCAGGTTCCAGGCAAACACTGAGGATCTGAGTGCCTGTTTCCCTCAAGGCCAACATGGCGGAGAGGCCTGTCCCCTTACATCAAACAGAAAAGGACCCACTCACCCGAGCCCCTTTCTCGGGGAAGCACTTGCAGCCGGCTGTACAATCGCGACCAGCGCAGAGTCCATGGTAAAACTTCTTTCCACCCTGTAAAGAAGAAAAAAAGGATGAGAACAGAAGTCAGCAACTTGGTGCCTTCAACCCAGGGACACCCAACCCCCATGGGGTTCATGGACCCCCACCGGGCTGCAGCACGCCAGCCCCCGAGTTGCGCAAACGAGCCGAGCCCCATTGGCGGGGTGCGGGCAGCACACGAAACCAGACGCCCCCTCCAGGCTGCGGAAAAACCTTACTCCATGGAACCGGGCCCCGGTGCCCGAAAGGTTGGGGGCCCACTGCTCTCTAAGCTTTGCTCATCTTCCTCCGGAAACTTTTATTTTGTGGACATTTGCACAAGTTACTTTCAGTTGCAGCAACCTGGCTTACCCTACCCTGGACACTCAATTTCATCTTGCAACAAGCAAAAAACCAGAGCTGTTGATTTCTACTTGTCCAAAACGATTCAATGCAATCTAACACCATTTATTCAAACTGGACTGCTATAAAAATCATGTAACATCTCCCAAAATCATCTAGTAGTTTTACAGAAAGAAACATAGGAAAAACGCCCAAGACCTTAGACCCCTGGACTCTAAAATATTAAAATACAAATCAATTAAAATTAATTAAAATATAAATCAATTAAAATACAAATCAGTTATAACCAATTATAAAATGGCAAAATATTGGAAATAGCAATAGATGGATACACCACTTCATAATGCTTTGCAGCCCTCTCTAAGTGGCTTCCAGAGTCTCCATATTGCCCCCAAGAGTTCGACCAATCAGAATAGAGCTGGAAAGGACCTTGTTGCTCAAGCAGGAGATCCTACAGCATGTCAGACCGGTGGCTGTCCAGCCTCTTCTTTAAAAAGTTCAGTGATAGGGCACCTACAACTTCCGAAGGCAACATCTGGTCCTCTGGCTAATTGGCCTCAGACGCAATCTGGGTCCTCATTTTACTGACCTCAGAAGGATGGAAGGCTGAGTCAACCTTGAGCCGGTCAAGATCGAACTCCTGGCAGTGGGAATGCAGGGTCCGCCTGCAATGCTGCATTCTCACCACTGCGCCACCACGGCTCATGCACATAAGTGATATGCACACATAAGTGACACTGAGAATCAAGTTGCATGGATCTTATTCCTTTCCACCTGGTGAATTACAAGGAAAGCCACACATTTGGCCCTATAGAACGGCCAGTTCCATTTTTTTTTAAATTGTTGCAGCAAGAGAGAATATATCAATCTAATTTAGATTTGGAAGGGACCTTGTAGGTCATCTAGTCCAAACCACTGCTCAAGCAGGAGACCCTGCACAAGTGGCTGTCTAGTCTCTTCTTAAAAGCTTCCGTGCTGAAGCATCCACGACCGCCGAAGGCAACATCTGTTCCATTGTTCTCACTGCCAGGAAATTGCCTTTTCTTTCTAGGCTGAATCTATCCTTGACCAGTTTCCACCCACGCTTTGCCCTTCAGGTGCTCCAGTTGGCCCCCTCCTCCGTGACAGCCCCTCAACTCTGGGGCTCCCGCTGCCTTTCCTTGGCTGCCAGGACCTCTCTCCAAAGGCTGACTGGACTTCCAACGTACCGGGCAATCTCACATCAGAGCAACTATTTGTGCATGACAAGATGAATGTACTTTACAACTATGAATGTATCTTTTGATTGTAATCACAGTTTGCTTATTCTATGCATGTAGGCATAGAGCAATGATGGTGAACCTGTGGCATGGGCGCCACAACCAGCACCCAGAATCCTCTCTCTCGGCACACGCACCTTCGCCCGGGAAAGTTTAAAAAAAGCCCTTAGCAGCAAGCCAGAGGGGGGACTCTCCACAGGCAGGAGCATGGGCGGCGGGTGATCGCCCCACCACCAGCAAAGCCGCCTGGGCGGCGGGGGGGCACCCTGCCGGTGGCAAAGAAGCCTGGGCGGGGGGAGCACCCCACCACCGGGGGAAGCTGAGGACGGGCGAGCAGGTTCCCATTCTCAGCCTTGGCTGTCTGGCTCACCCGGCACACCTGCCGGTCCCACCGCACCTTCTGCTCCCCTGAAAGTCTCGCCCGGCTCCCCTCGCTGCCGTCCGTTTTTTTAGACCGCAGAGATCAGGTGCCTCTGCTTCTTTTAACTTCCGTCCACCAATTGGATTCTTTTTCCGGGCAGTTGGGCTGGGTTCACACAATCCGCGCACCCAGGTCAGTTAGGCGCCTCCTGGCTCTAACATTCCGCCACATGGCGAACCTTTGCGGGGAGGAAGGCGGCTTGGCTGGTGGGTAGCTCAGCTGGGTAAGTGAGGTAACTGAGTTGTGTGAAAACAGCTTGACTCTCTCTCTCTCTCTCTCTCTCTCATTTCTGTGTGTGTTTGTCACTCTCTCAGTCTCTCTGTCTCTTCCTCCCTTCCTCTTCCTCTTTGTCTCATTCTCTTCCTTTCTCTCTCTCCCTCTCTGTCTGTCTGTCTCTCTCATTCTCATCCCCCCCTCTCATTCTCTCTCTCTCTCTGTCTCTCTCTCAAAAGCAGGAACAAATATCACACTAAAAAGGTGTCATGCTTAAATAAGCTTCAGTTATGTTGGTGGAGGGGGCATCACCAGGGGGGTGGGGGCCTTGGCGGGGGGCGGGTGTGTGTA
>JANHFO010010667.1:22323-33931 GCA_032468095.1 Pareas carinatus | reverse complement strand
CCCCGTGTCCCCTGCCCCCCCCCACTGCCTAGCCGAACTCGCCCTGGGCCTTCCAGAGGCCTGCCCCAGTCCCCGGGGACCCGCCTGCGGCTTCCTCCAGCTTCTGCGGCCCACACAGGGCCCTCTGTGGGCCTTCCGGCAGCCTGGCCCAGCTTCTGCATCCCGTTGTGAGCTCCGCTCCCCTCCAACCCAGCTCCCTCTCTCTCTCCTTCGCCGCATTTGAGCCGCCCGCCTTACCCCAGAGCGGGGAGGGAGGAAGCGCTCCCATGGGGCTGCTGGGCAGAGGTCGGGAATGGCCTCAGGCGCACGTGGAGAGGGGGAGGGGAGCCCCGCGTCCCTCTGGCTTTCTCCTAAAGAACTCTGTGCTGGGGTGATGGTGCGTGTGCCCACATAGAGGGCTCTGAGTGCCGCCTCTGGCACGCGTGCCACGGGTTCACCACCATGGCCCTAGCATGATTTTCCAGGATGCTCTTCATGGAAGCCCCACCCCCAAAATAAGCCCCAGTTAAGATCGTCAACCAGACGGACGATGCATTGAGTGCCATATTTCTCTGAAAATAAGACCTAACCCTAAAATAAGCCCTGATGCATCTTTTGGAGCAACAACTAATATGAGACCCGGTCTTATTTTGGGGGAAACATGGTAATAATCTGTGTTCCCTCAAACAACTGCAGAAACTATTCTCTTGTCCCGTGGAGAGGAAGCGGTTGACCTCGGTACCACTCAGGGTGGAATTGTGGGAAGAGGACCGAGTTAATCACGGTGGCAAAAACCAGGAGTCTGGTGGTATCTTTTTGACCACATTTTATTAAAAGACACAAGCTTTTGTGAGCTGCAGCTCAATTCAGAGAATGTGTAGAATTACTTGGCTGGTGTAGGATTTAAATTTAGAGGCTAACCTCAACACATCTAATGAACTAAGCTGCGGTTCATGAAAGCTTATGCCTTTTATAACATTTGTTAGTTGGAAATGGTGCTCCCAGGCTCCTGATTTCTGAAGGTGGAAAAATCTTTGAAGAGTTTTTCCATAATTGGCCAATAAAATAGACTGTTGGGAATGACTGGGATAGTACCTGTGGCTTTTGAAAAGAGCCAATAAAAGAGGAAATAACTGTAGCATTAAAATCCCTAAGTCAGTTACTTTGGGATGCTGGAAGCAATTTGTAAAGCAGAGCAGTTTATTTCCAAAATAAACTTGGATGAAATTAACCCATTTCTGAGCAAACCAACCCAATTTCTTCATCGTGTGGTTTTGGGAATAAGGAGAGGAAGGGAGGACAGGAAAAAGGAAGATTGTGGAAAGTCTGATATGATTGCAGATTGCCAACTCCCAGAATTCAGCATTGAGCAAAAAACTGGCTCTCTCTGGCCAATGCTAACTTCTATGGAGCTTTACTGGCATGTTCAAACTTTCTGTCCATGAGATGCATTTTGTAAACAAAGTGGGCCGACCTCTGCTTTTTCATGTGTTTTAGATAAGATGATATGCCCAAAGAGTAATAAATGTAGAGCCATCCATCCATCCATTTGTACATAGGCAATGGTTTTGTTTTTAAATTGTGACATTCCTTCACCATTCCAAACAGGGAAAACTTCAATGAAATTTTTCCTTCTGTCTTCTCTAGGGAGAACGTGGTTTTCCAGGCAGCACGGGTTTCCAAGGTCTGTCTGGTCCCCCCGTAAGTAAAAGAAATAACTTCTATATCTATATATCTATATCCATAAATAAATAAATTCTATTCTCTCTCTCCCTCTCCCTTTCTCTCTCCTATCTCTCTCTCACACACACTTCTATATCTGTCTGCCTGCCTCTCTCTCTATCTATCTATCTATCTATTTCTATCTCTGTCTCTATCTACCTTATCTACCTTATCGCTCTCTCACTATCTTTATCTCTAACAACTCTAATTCTCTCTCTGCGTGTATATATATCTCTGTGTGTGTATCTCTCTCTCTCTCTCTATTTCTAGCAGCATTAGCAACATTTATAGCAGTATTTCTCAATCTTAGCAACTTGGAAGATCTGTTGACCTCAACTCCCAGAATTCCCCTCCGAGCACATGGGGAATTCTTGGAGTTGCAGTCTACATATCTTCAAGTGGCCAAATCTTAGAGACACTGATATAGAGAATCACAAGTTACCTAACAGTAATAGCTAATTGCAGATGTCTGGGCTGTAAGCCACACCTAAGAGTACTGAAAATTGTAGTTGAGCAGTATCCAATGAGTCACAGGTTTCTTGGCCCTGATATTGAGGATACTTTTAAAAAATGAAATCTGAATTACGTTTCCTCCTTCAGCCGGGAGGAATCCTTGTTGAAAATGATAAGACTTCTTTCTAAGTTGACCATTCCAAGATTTGAAACAAATCAACCCAAATATTTAAAAGGTAGCAGAAATGATTAAGAGCCAAGTATTTTTTTTAAAAAAAAAATCAAGTGGTTTCGGACGCAAACTAAAAAAAATGGGAGAAGACAAGATACACCGTTGGGAGCATGGGCCGACAGAGGAGATGCTAGAGTAGTCTCTTTTCTATTAATTATTGGTGTCTCTGCAGATGTTCAAAAGAGACAAGAAATTTGGTACAGCTGGAGACTAAGATCCCAATTTTTTTGAACTATAAATATAAAAAGCCGACACGCCCGTGTTGCTCAATCTGAGCTCTCCTCCTCCGAGATGGGTGGACCTCAGCGCCACCCGTGTCCCGACCGGGGGGGGGGGAGGCTCCAGGAGTTGAGACCAACACTTTCTCAAGGTGCCTGTGGAGATTCTCGCTCATGCAGACTGTCCCGAGAGTGCCTTTCTTTTAAAGGCAAATGGATTTTCTGATTTTTCTTTAAGACGTTCTGCTTCTCATCCAAGGACTTATTTCAGAACTGAAGAAGGTTCTTGGATGAGAATTGAAGGGTCTTAAAGAAAAATGAGAGAGTCCAGTTGCCTTTAAAATAAACGTACCTTTGGCGTTGCATGTCTCCAAAGTGCTGAAGTTGAAAAGCATTTTTCCACGCTTTAATTGCCTATATTTTGCTCCATTCCTTAGTCACTTCCCTCTTTTCACTGAATTTAGGGAAGGTAGCCCGAGCCAGTATAGTTTCCTCTCCTTTTCATTCGAATCAAACATGGAAGGAGAGGGGAACCAACGGTCAGATCCATCAGGCCAGATCAGAGTCCAGTGCCCAGAAACTGCAGCTTGCTCTTAATTCTTCTTCTCTTCTTTTTTTTACAGGGCCCCCCTGGTTTTCCAGGAATGAAAGTAAGTTTCGTTTCCACAGTGGAGAAGCAACACTTTGAGTATGTTGCTTCCTCTAATTATGAGTACCTGGGCAGCTGCCATTGATTTTAATGGATTCTTTTTTACAAGGTGCTATCAGGTGTAAATAAATTTCTAAAATAAAAGCTGCTAGAAGAGATGTGCTAGGGGTTTCTCAGGTTTCCTCAGTGTTGTGTTGAAACACAAGATAAGATTTTCTAGAATTTCCGATTCCCCACTCCATCGTTCCCTGCAGGATTTTTTATTTCTGCATTATTATTATTATGGTTCATCGCACAGTCTGCCAGGTGTTCAGACTAGGTTTGGCATTTTTGTCTACCTATCGAGTCCTTTCCGAGGACCTGGAATAGGCAGAGGTGGGCATTTGTTGGTGGTACAGATACCGTCGCAGGATAGAAGCTGTTCCCAGCAAAGCTGCCTTTTGCAATTTTCTAGATGGTGAATTTGTCAATGCCGATGGTGTTTATTATTGCTGTTGTTGTTTTTGTTGTTGTAAGCTGTGAAGGGTCCTGCATTTTGGATTGTTTCCCCCCCTCTTCTGTTGCAAATTTCTCCAGCGCTTTGCAGGTTTCTTGGTGCCCACAATCTAAACAAAACAAAACAAAATCTCTTCTGGGATTTCACCAAAATGTGAGAAGCCACAGAAGCTACAAACTGCTAAAGAAAAAATTATACTCTCCATGACTTTCACACATGCTCTTTGGCCCTCCTGAAGCTAAGCTATTTGCAGGAAAACTGACGTTGCCTTTAACACGGTTTTCACCAAACATCACCGGATCTCCAAGTCCAAGTGGGTCATGAACACGTGGAGTGTAGCTAGCATGTTTGCACCTCTCAGCCTCATTCACTTACTGAACATTTATATTCATGCATTTTCTATTCTTTTGCTGGGTTTTCCAACTCTTTGCTATTGCCACAGTCTAAAAGTGTAGTCTAAGTTGTTGTCTAATGCCTTAATTTGCCTGTTCAGAAATTACATTGAACCTTAGCTGATGCAAGTGATGCTTTGCAGACCCAGACTTTAAGCTGGGGTTATTCTCTGTTCAGGGATCCTGCCAAACTCTGATCTAGCTTTGATGTGGTATCTGTATTGAAACTCAGAGGCTTCCTGACCCAAAAGACCAACGCAGTCAATTAAATGCTTGCATGACTATTAGTTACATTAAAAAAAACTATGTGCTTCTGAAAGTAAATTTCATTTCAACATAATTGCATTCTGGTAATATTTTCAAGCTGAAAAAAAATTCAAAGAAAAAGCACAGTGTCCCTAATTTACTTGTCTCTCCCCAGTCTCTCTACCTTCCCTCAGTGCCACAAATTTAACAAGCATAAATGGGTATTTTATGAAGCAAAAGGATGTCTGTGGGATGTTTAGTTGCAAGAACAAATCCAAAGAGCAACAGCAGAGCTGGAAGGGACCCCGGAGGCCTCCCGGCTCCCCCCGCGGCTCAGGCAGGAAACCCGGGACCATTCCAGGCAAATGCCTGTCCCGCCCTTTCCTAAAAGCCCCCCCGGGCTCGGACCGCCCACGGCCTCTGGAGGGAAATGGTCCCACCGGTTGGCTGTTCTCACCGCCAGGAAACGCCTCGCCTCTAAGCGGCTTCGTCTCTCTCTGTTCGGTTTTTATCCATTGCTTCTCGTCTTGTCTTCTGGTGCTTTGGAAAATAGGCCCGCCCTTCCTTTTTTGTGGCTGCCCCTCAAATATTGGAACCCTGGATACTACGAATGCGTTCCTGCGAGAAAATGGTTGCATGAAGAAACGGTTGAAGGGCTTGTGTGGAGGGGCCCTGCGGGCCCTTGGGTCTGCCTCCTGGCCGGCTGGCCGCCGGAGTGTAGCGGCCTTAACCCAGATCTGTCTCTGCTTTTTAGGGTGAACCAGGAGAGATTATCACCTCTCCCCTCCCTGGACAGAAAGGTGACCCAGGATTTCCAGGTCCACCCGGGATTCCAGTAAGTTGGTTAAAACATCTGATGTGCTTCAGTGTATTTTCTTTTTTTAAGGAAACTCGATGATAGGTAGAATATTTTAGTGATAGTCAATTTTTTTTCAAAGAATTTTGTTCATTTTTTAAAAGAAAAAAGAAGGAACAGGTTAAATATTTCAATCAACATGAACCAACTGGGTATATATTTTTATATACCTTTCATCAATACTTATCGATCTCACTAATGCAAATTCATACCTGCTCCTTCCATCTCTTGTCTAACCATCCATAAAAACGATTCCATGTTTTGAAGTGTGCCGATTCTTCTTTGTCTTTCAATATCAGAGTCAATCTGACCATTTCTGCACATTCTAAAAAATTTCTAATTATTTCTTCGTCCTGTATTGTTTCTTCATTTTTCCAGTTTTGTGCAAAAACAATCGTAGCTGCTGTTAGTACATGTACAATCAAATCTAAATATTTCTTATTAAAATTTTCTGGTACAATACCTAACGAAAACTGTTCAGGTTTAAGATTTATTTGTATTTTCATCATTTCTTGCAACCGCTTATGTATCCTTTTCCAGTATTTTTCAGCATATGTACATGTCCCCCACATATGATAATATGTACCTGGATCATTTTTGCAATTTCAACATCTATCTGACACTTCTTTACACATTTTAGACAATTTAAATGGTGTCATGGCACTGATAGTGAAATATTAGCAGGTTAAGTGTTGCTTGGGTATGAAGTCAAAACTCAGAAAAATTATCAGATCAAAGCTTTTCTGATGCAGTCATGGCTGCTGATGTAAAATAGTTTGAAGGAGCTACAAGGAGACTCCTACAGTGGACTGAAGGAAAGACAAAGTTGTTGTTTTCAAGAAGAAATCTACAAGGGGTAGCTTAATTTTGGGCAGGTTGAGTTTGGTGTTTTGGGGTCTGACTGTTAAGTTCCGTAGCAAATTCTATCAGCTGATGAAAAGAACAGAAGTCTCTCTTAATTTATAGCTTTTGAATTAAAGACTTCCATTCAGAAAGGTGGACATGTATGAAAATTGTGTCTCAGTGTAATTAACTTTTCTTCTCTTAGTCTCTTATTCTTTCATTTATTTCACAGAATCAAAGAATTCCATAATGTGTAAGGGACTATTTAGTTCCTCAAGTCCAATCCTCTATCCACTGTAGGCATTCAAATTAAAGCATTCTCAACAGATGATGATCTAAGCCAGTGATGGCTAACCTTTTAGAGAACGTGTGCCTGTAGAAGTCACGACTAATGAGTTGTGGCTCGTGATGTTATCGCAGGGTGCCGCTCCTCTCTTTCTGAGCATGCGCATGGCCCTGTGACCTCATCGCCTGGCACCGCTACTCCTTTCTGAACATGCTCAGCTCTGGGGCGATGCTGGGACAACTTGGCTCATGTGCCAGCAGAGAGGGCTCTGCATACCCGCTGTGCCATAAGTTCGCCATCCCTGGTCTAAGCTAAAGAATTAGAATTAGAATTAGAAGTCTAATTCTGGACACACAAGGAATTGGTCTCCGATGTACGGGCTTCCAATGTACATACAAGGTACAATTGATAAATTGTGATTACAATCATAAAATACATTCATAATCATAAAGTGCATTCATCATGTCAAGTACATATAAGCTGCAACCGACAAACCACGATCATAATCATAAAATACATTCATAATCATAAAGTGCATTTAGCAGAGTGTCTATGAGGATCATCCAGGTCGTGGTTGTCCCAAAGGTTCTTTTCCAAAAGACAGCTGGACTTTCTCGGGTTTTTCCTTGAAAACATTTCGCTTCTCATCCAAGAAGCTTCTTGGATGAGAAACAAAATGTATATATATATAAGGGGGAAAAAACCCAAGAAGGTTCAGTTGACTTTGGAAAAGCACATTTGGGACATTTAGCAGAGGGGGAGCCATTTTGACCTCCATAGGTCAAAAGTGCCACTGTTATGATGAGAAACATTATAAACATCAAACATTATTTTCAATCTAGCAATCAGGTAGCATGGGCCCTGTTGGAACATAATTCCATGCTCTGTCCATCCCCCACGAGAGAGAGAGGTAACATCCTGATGAAAACTAAGGCAAATGAAAGATGGACAGGCAGTTCCGTGGGAAAGGCGCCCAAAGAATGAGGGTCATTACTTAAGGATAGCTTTCCAAAGTCTCTTATTTTTGTAGCCTTCCAAGATAATGCAAGGTTGACAACAGGGCATTCTCTGATGCTAGATACAGGTGCACTGTCTTTGCCAATAAATAAATTGCTCTAAATAAAATTCTGGATGGCTTGATGCTCACCTTTTTCCCGTGTGGTGCAGTGTTCACAGCTCTGATGCTTACGTTGTGTTATTTTCTATTGAAGCATTTTTCTCTCTTTTTGGTACCTATGAACATAAAACGTGGTTTTTCCTTCTGCCTGGCATTATCCTATGTGAATGTCGATCCACTGTTGTATCTATGGAGTCCTCGGTTTTTCTCTGAGGTTGGTTGTTTCTTTGCAGACATTTCATTAATCAACTAGGTAAGCGCATCAGTGCCTAGTCAAGTGATGCCATGTCTGCAGAGGTAATGGAATTGGGGGGGGGGTCATAAAGCAATATTTTGTGATTGGAGGGGATCTAAAGTGAACATTGTATTTTTCCTTTTTTAATTTATTTATAATAAAACATAGTAATTATTTCAACTTAAACCAGCCATCTGAGTGAACTGTTCATCAATCTCAACATTATCAAATATGTTATTAACCTTTTCTAATACACTTTGATTCCCACTCCTTCATTCTTCTTTCGAGCCATATATAAAATAAGTTCCAAATTCAAAAATAATCTGAATCTTTTTTTTCTTTCATTCTCATGGTCAGTCTGTCCATTTCTGCACAGTCTAATATTTTCTTTATTATTTCTTCTTTGGATGGTGCTTCTTCTTTTTTCTAGTTTTGTGCAAAAACAGTTATTGCTGCCATTAATATATGTACAGTCAAATATATACACTAAAACTTTGGATTGAGAGTAACTTGGTCTGCGAGTGTTTTGCAAGATGAGCAAACATTTTTAATACATTTTAACTTGATAAACAAGCGATGTCTTGCATTACGAGTAATATGTACAGTATATGTACGCTATCTCGCTGTGGGATTGTTGGTAATACTCAATCTCAATGGGCATGCTTTGATATACGAGTGCTTTGGATTACAAACACATTTCCAGAACTAATTATGCTCACAATCCAAGGTTTTACTATATATTGTTTATCAATTTTTTCTGGTATCGTACCTAATTTTAAAAAAATCTCAGGTTTAATCTCTATCTGTATCCCTAATATTTCTCTCAGCCAAGTATAGATTCTATTCCATTCCGTTCTTTTTTTTTTTTGCAATTTTGTAAAGTGAACGTTGTATTTATTTCTGAGGTTCACACACTTTCTGATAGTTTGTGCCTCCTACTGGCAAATCACATCCAATAATTTTTCTTATTTTTCTAGGGTTCTGCAGGTCTGCCTGGTATAGAAGGTCCCCTCGGTCCTCCCGGACCCCCAGGTTTGACGGTACAGTTCTCTGATGATCTCCGCTTCATTAAGGGGAGGAATAAGCAGCCCCAGCTGAGACAAGAAATGGATGAATTAGAGCAGTGCCCCCAAACCTTTTGGGCACCAGGGACCAGTTCCACGGAGAGAGGTGTTTTTCCACAGACTGGAAGGCCTTGCAGGCTGCCTGCATCCCGAAAATGGGGCTTGGCTTGTTTGCATGGCCCGGTTGCTGTCATGCCATGGCCCGGTGCTGGTCCACGGATTGGGGGTTGGGTACCTTCGCCCTAGTCAGCATTGCTGAGCTTTGTGGGAATCGGTGCCCTCCTTATGCAAAATCCAAGCGGGATTTTCCCTAGGCTGGGGGTTGGGAACCCCTGAATTAGAAGGGTTGGGCTGTTGGGATTTTTGGAGGGCAAAAGGATTGAGGAAATGGCCATGCAAGGCCTGTGTCTTTTCCCTTCCTGAGGTGTATCCCCAGAGCAGCTTGGTTATAGAGCGGCAGATCTGCCCCCGGCGGCCCCTCAGGGGAAAGCAAGACTCTTGAATCCACTGAGTTGAATCAAAAGAACTTTTACTGGGAGAGACTGGTCGCAGTGGAGTCAGGCGGAATCTGAGGTCTCCACGCAGAGCACCAAGCAATTCTTTCAGTTATCCGGTCCCATCCACTCACCTCCAGGCCAGCCACCGGCAGCCAATGCGATGCCATGAAGGCATTTTGAGTACTCTGAGGTGCTGGGCAGTTATTTCACGCTCTGGGCATGAAGGTCCTTGAAATCTGGCGATAAACCGACTGGGAAGAAGACAGCCCCCCTCCCAAATTCCCATGCCAGTGTTGCAAGCGGAGAAATCCCACACATGCAGAGCCTCCCCCCTCCCAACTAGAATGTCAGGACACCAGAGGTGAAAATGTTGATCCTGACATAGAGGTAGTTCTCGACTTATGACATACCTACTAGTGGGGGACCATGACTTGAAGTTCTGGTCTTGGTGACATGGCTGCATTTTGGGTGCTTGGCAATCAGACTGCCTCTTTGAAGAGGGCCTAATATTCGGAGAGACTATAATATCTGGATGCCCTCAGAAAATGTATTCCTTACGTTTTTGCAAGTATCCCTCCTTTGGGTTGTGCAAAGTTTATTTTGAGAGATTCAGTTTGAAAGTGATTCAATCAAATCTCCAAATCAAGTTGATCTTCTGCTTCGAATTAACTGTTCACATTAAACCAGAAGCTCCGAATGGATGTTGATGAAGACTCTCAATCATCCAGATATAGCGTTATTTGGAAGTTGAGCCATGGCAACTGGGCTTTCCCTTTGGGCTTGAAACCTTTTGCTGCTTATCCAAGTAGCTTCTGTTCTTCCAAATTGATCTAACGATTCGAAAGGACTTTGTAGGATGGGTTAAAACCTTGTTTTAAGAAAATCAGTTCAACCTGATCAAATGGATTTGATTCAGTTCAGAACATCAGATTGGCGTAATTTTCCTAATTAATGACAAGTTCTCCACTAATTATGCTGACCTGAAAACTTCACTTCAAGCCTGCCCTAACTTAGAGGGAAGAGGGGGGTTGCTATAGTAATGCTGAAAAGGAAGATAACGGTTTAAGCTTGGAGACATTATTCTCCCTGAGGAGAAGTATTTTGTTAAGAGTCATTTTGCAGATGTGAATCATTGCAGGGTGTATCTTATAACTAAGTGTCTTTATCAGTATCATGTGACTTCCGGTAGTGTTTGACTGTGGGAAAAATACTATTTTAAATATGCGCTGGTTGGGGGGGGGAGTTAGATTCAGCTTTGCTTTCATCTGTGCCGGGCATGCCTTCTCAATAAACCTGGACTTCTTGAAGATGTCCAGCTTTGAGAGTTTATTTTATGGGAGGATTTTGGGGACATTTGACAATTAAACTGACCCAGAATTTCAAACTGACTGGATGACTGGAACAGGATCAGGGGCAAATTTTATACTTATGCCTCATCAGTAGTTGTGCTGTGAGGGCCTATCAACCAGTGATTTATTTATCTTGTGTACAGAAATGATTCTGGAAATTAATGAGTTTCTTTACATTAATAGGGTCCCCCTGGTCCCCCAGGAATACCAGGTCCTAAGGTATGGCATATGATAACCTTTTGTATCTGATTTGTTGATTTTTCTTCAGCTTTGTTTGTAATTTTCAGCTGACTGAAATAATGCTTCATAGGGCAACAGTTTTTGAATCAAGATACCTCAGATCTGCTAACTTAAGAAAAATGTATTAAAAAAACCAGGATCCATTACTCCTGTGTAATTGAAATTTCAAGAATATTCACACCAGTTATCTTTGCAAACTTGTGGCCACTGCAGCTCCACATGTGATCGTGCTTTCCAATGCTCCCTGCCAGCTTCCCACAAGCAAAGTCAATTGGGAAGCCTGCGGGAAGTCAGAAGTCATCCCAGCCCTACTGGTTTTTTGCCCACCTATGGTCATTATGTTTATCTCGCTAGGTGAATAAATACCGTCTTACATCGATTTTAAAATGCCATGCTAGGTGAATAAATACCGTCTTACATCGATTATAAAGCACAGCCTTATTTTTCTAAGTTAGAAATGAAAAGTTTGAGAAGACTGCCACCTGCTGGCACCATCAAATATAAGATGTACCATGAATATAGAGACACACAAAAAACCATGTCTTATAATCGATGTAATACGGTATTGTTAAAGGATGACTCAACCAGTTATCTAATTGTTATGTAAATATCTGCCGACATAAAAGAAATCAGTATCATCTATAAGGAGTATTCTATCTGTCAGAGCACCCCTGGCTTGTAACCAATGTTGGCTACAAACAGGTTCCTTGGGTACAAGGATGGTGCGCAGGACA
>JANHFO010010666.1:1379-11811 GCA_032468095.1 Pareas carinatus | reverse complement strand
ACGTGAGCAGCAGGAACCAAAAGATAGTGAAGTGCCAGAGTACTGTGTGGCTAAAGACTTAAAGGGCATGGGGGGAGGAGATAGGCAGGTGGGGGGAATTGAAATGCCCCTGCAAGTGGGCTGCCAAGTGCTTGAATTTGATTGTGTGACTGTGGGGGCGCTGCAACAGCCATAACTTTGTGGACCAGTCATGCTGAGCACCTCAATAATCCTGAATGGTTGATGAATAAGCTGAATACTACCTGTATGCTTTTAAAAACACAAAAAACCTGGAGCAGATTCATAGGTCAGTTTCCAGGATAACAGATATGAAAACCAAACTGGGTGAAGAATGCTTGAAGAAAATAGACAAATATAATTTACAAAAAAAAAGATTGAGTGGAAATATAACAGTAGTTTACAAATATCTAAAAAACTGTTATGTTCAAGAGGAGACAGATGTATTCCTTCAAACATGTATGTCTTAGAACCAGAGGGAAGGCAACTTAGATTTAATCCTAACTGGTGAACATAAATAATGAGGAGTAAATATTATTGAACTCCTAGGAAATATGTTACATTTAGCATACAAGAAAGGTAGGAAATTACCAGTTGAAATTTTATTATAAAAGGATCATAAATGGATCAAAAAGGTATGGGAAGGATTTGCATCAATAAGAGCAACATGTTTGAACTGTTTCTATGCCAATGCTAGAAGTCTTTGAATCAAGATGGGGAACTAGATGGTCTAAATGAAAATGCAGGTGTAGTAGGTATTGATAAAAACTTGGTTGAAGTGACAGAATTAGTGTAATATAAACAGTCCTGGATACAAACTTTATAAAAAAGGACAGGCAGGGGAAGGCATTACTCTTTAGAACAAAGAGAGTAAGAGAGGTTGTGATTTTATTTAGTAACTCTCTTCATACAACATAATAAGTTGTGGTCACAATCTGATAAATAACACATCTAATTAAATTATGCTTATAATAAATCAAAATAAGTAATGACTCTGTTTCCCATTCCCACCCCTACACTTTTTAAAGAATTAGCATGGCTCCTGATAAATGTATTGCCTCTCTCTTTAAGAGTTTGGCTGAATCTATCATTTGAATCTATCATCTGAAAATAGAATAAATATGCTAGAATAATTTTGTGTCCCGCCTTCATACCAGTTGACACAGTAGACATCATAGTAAGTATCTACACAGAGAAAACATCTTATATCTTAGTATTAGTCAAATGCAGGATTATCTATTAAGCAAGTCAGGGCAGTATGTTACTGCGAATTGGTCTCTCCAATTGGTTCTGATTAGATTTTATGATTGTGTATTTTCTCTATTGCTGTAGTATGCTCACAGTCCTTAAAGACTGGATTGGGTTCTAAGGATAAATAAATTTCCTTAAAGTTAGATTGGAGTTGCCATTTCAAAGACAATATTTAGTTACCTACCCAATCAAAATGTAAATTACAGTATAAAAAGTGAATAACCTGCAAAAGGTAAGGGCAGCAACTGAATAATCCATAAATTAAACCAAATCTGGACTATTACGATGCTCCATACGAGCAGAACAAAGTAGATGTCACTGGCTTTCTTCTTTTTAGAAAATGCTGCAATCTCAGGTCTCTGCCAGCTCTTCTCATTCGATGATGCTGATAAGGGATCATCACTTTCTACAGTTTATAGAAAAAAATAATTACAACAATAAATATTTATCATTGGATTAGCACATGCTTACCTTGAAGAAGTTCAGAAGAATATCACTGAACATAAAACAATTCTATTGTTATTACAGAGATTCAGCTTGGCTACAGGTAGTCCTCAATTTATAACCAAATTAAGGCTGGAACATGATATAAACATTAAGGGAGTTGTGCCCAATTTTGTGAGCTTTTTAGTTGTGTCATTAAATGAATCACATAATCGTTAAGCAAATCTGACTTCTGATTGACTTTCCTTGTTGGAAGTCCCTGGGAAGATCACAAATGGTGATCATATAATCTGAGAAGTTGCAAATACCTGCCAGTTTCCAAGGGTCTGGTTTTTTATCTCATGACTGCAGCGACACTGCAATGATCATAAGCACAAGGACCAGTTGTAAGTCACTTTTTTCAACTTTGAATGGCCATAAAATGAATGGTTGTAAATCAAGGACTACTTGTAGTAGTTAAGGCAACATAATAGAAGCCAGAAGACCATAATTTCTAGTCCCATGTTAAATACAAACCCACTGGGTGGCCTTGAACCAATCACTTTCTGTCTGCTCTAGGAAACAGGCAATGACAATCTACTTCTGAAAACTTGCTAAAAAAACCTTCCGGGAGAAAGAGTTTATTTTCTTAGACCTCGAGTGAAGTAATAGTTTTTCTAGCCTTTTCCCTCAGATGCATCAAGACTGAGAAGAGGAGTCACGAAACATAGAAAGAAACAAATGTTGCACTATTACCAAAGGAGGGTCAAGATGTCTTGAGAATAAAAAACTATAGATCAATTTCATTATTAAATAATGACTATACATTTTTTGTGCAATTTTGGCAGAAAGATTAAAGAACGTTTTACAGACATATATTCATGAAGATTGTTCTGGCTTTTTGCCAAAAAGGCAGTTAAGAAAAAATGTGAGGATTGTTTTGAACATTATTGAATACCTACAATATCATAGTGAGAAACAGGAAGCTTTTTGGATATTATCTTTGGATGTAGAGACAACTTAAACTGGGGGTTTGTTTGAAGTTTTGGAAGATATGAACTTAGGGGAGAAATATATTCAAAGCAGTTTATACATCACAGCAAACAATTTTTATTAATGGAGATTTACAGTGCTCAGCATAAATAATTACACAGCAGATTTGTCATGAAAACCTTTACTTTACTTTCAGAATCAACATTTCCTATGGGACATTATACTACAAAATATTCCCACAAATGCGGGCCATTGATTGCAAACAAGATTTGTTAATGTGCACACATGAAAAAGTACTTTTCTTAACAAATTCATTCAAGACCATGTTGCAAATATGAATATATGCCAATGAAATTCTTAGGAGCAAAGGTACATTTTAGACAATAAAATCCTAATTAACAAGAATTCAACTACAGGTGAGTCTAATGATTCATTAAACAGGTGTCTAGCAGAAAGTGGATTATAAAACAGTGTTACTTAACAAAGAAAACTCATTTCCATTTCATGCTGTCAGCAAAGGCACCACATGGAAGAGAAATTGCACAAGACTTGAGAAAGAAAATAATTTCTTTAAAAAAGAAAGGTGAAGGATACAAAAAGATCAGCAAAAGTTTACTTATCAGTCAGAATACTGTAGCAAAGGTGATACAAAAATTTAGCAAAGATGGAACTGGATCCATCTCAGAGACATTCGGGCCTCCATAGAAGTTAACACCTCAACAGGAGTGTTTTCTGATGAGAAGGGTTGAAGAAAATCGCCATGCAAGTTCACTGCAGTTAGCTAAAGGAGTAGAAAGCCAAACTGAGGTGATTGTTTCCGTGACACAATACAGCATAGTCAGCATACTCTGCAGAGGAATGCCATTCATGGGTATTATCCACAAAAGAAGCCTCTCCTAAAACCTGTGCACAAAAAAGCCCGCCTAGAATTTGCCAGGGCTCATGCTGAAAAAAAAGATGACTACTGGGACACTATACGCTGAAGTGGTAAGACCAAGATAAATGTTTTAGGAACTGATGATTTCAAAACTGTATGGTGTTGCAAAGGTGAGGAGTACAAAGAAAAATGCATGGTGAAACATGGTGGTGGCAGTGTTCATCTGTGAGGCTGCATGAGTGCTGCTGGTGTTGGGGAACTGCATTTCATTGATGGTATCATGAATTCACAGATGTACTGCTCCATATTCAAAGAGAATATGCTATCATCACTCCGTGCCCTTGATCATTGTGCACTTTCCCAACATGACAATTATCCAAAGCACACATCTAAGGCCACTGTTGTATTTCTGATGAAGGACAGAGTGAAAGTGATTTAGTGGCCATGTATGTCTGTTGATCTGAATCCAATTGAACACCTATGGGGAATTCTGCGGAAACAAGCTGAGCATCACTCTCCATCCAGCATCCAGGCTCTAAAAGGGGTTCTTCTTAAAGAATGAAAAAAGATAGATGTCGCCAACTTGTTTATTTCATGTCTAGAAGACTTGGTGCTGTCCTTACAAATCATGGAGGTCATACAAAATACTAGATGTAGTAGTTTTTGTTGTGGGGTGTATTCATTTTTGTATCAACTAATTTTAGTAAAACTGAAGATTTTGTAAACTAAATTATATTATTCACATTACTTTCATGCAATGAGCTAAAGAAATGTTCTATACAGATCACTTTTGTCAATGCTTTGGAAATTGTTCTTGTGTTCATTGGGATATTGATTGAAATCTTACTTTTCAAAGGAGGTATAGCCGTCCTGAGTTCATGGAGAGGGATGGCATACAAATACGAAAAATAAATAAATAAATAAATAATAATCATTTATGCTGAGCATTACTAATTAAAATTGCAATAGTGGCAAATATCTGTAGCTCAGGTGTAGGATGAGAGTGGAGTTTCATTCTCCAAACTTGTGAGTTGGGGTGTTGGCATTCTGTATAAGGCGTTGGCATTCTGCATAAGGCATTCTGTATAAGGCTGTGGGTTTTCTGGGCTATTTTCTAGGAATAACAAACTCACAATCAAACTTTGTCATGAACTATCCAGAACCAAAGACAAAATACAGAAGGATGAAAGAAACAATGTAATTTACAAAATCAAATGTAACAATTGCAACCAATTCTATGTGAGACAGATATCACATCAATTGAAAACAAGGATCCATGAACACCAACTGGCAGTCAAACGCCATGATTTCATATCCCTCATCATACCCACACTGACATTGAACAGCACCAATTCAACTGGAGCAATACAAGAATCATAGGCCACCTGCAATGCTTGTGAGTTTATCGGAGCCTGGCATTCCATAAGCAATTCCATCCACAGACACATCAACCTTCAACCAGCCCACAACCTCCCCACAGCACTTCACCTCCCAATGATTCTCACCTGATGTCTTTATCACAAGATCCACTACAAGCCCATCACCTGACCTGACCCAGACCTGACTCCTCACAAGACCCAACCCTAGGCCCTTCCCTATGGTGACCCACCCAACACAAGACCACATCAAGCTCTTATAAATAGAACACCAATACTGACATACCCTAAAATCCGCTAAAGGTATTACCTAGCTTGGTAATGAAAAGTTCAGAAACCAACCCACAAACTCGGAGAACGAACCTCCACTCTTATTTAACTAAATCATGTAAAATTCAAGAGAGTATGAGACAAGGATGCTCCTTATCTTCCCTGCTGCTTATATTGATTGTTGGAAGTTTTAAATAGCGATATTAAGCAAGATGAAAAAAGTAACAGTTATATATATCAAAAAGAACATTTATAAATTGAGATCATTTGCTGATGATTTAGTTATATTTTTGCAAGAATTGAAAACTAATATAGAATATTTGATCAATGAGTTTGGAGCTTTAGCAGGCTTTAAAATAAATAAACAGAAAACAACAGAATATGTTAAGAATATAACCTTTCAAGATTGTGAAATATTGACTCTTCAGCCATTGAAGTGAGATATAAAAACCCAGTAAATTTCCAGTGTTTTGTGTTTATTGAGTCTGGGTCAATGTATTTATTGGTGGTTTTAAAAAACCCTGCAACAAGCTGCCTCACCAGTTTCATCTGAAGGCTCTAAACTAAAACAAAAGATGGAAGGTGGTAAAAACTCAGCACATAAAGAAAAAAGCAAACAGTCAGAATGAGAACTCAAAAATTACAAAAGACACTGCTATAGAGATGCCAGTAAGAGGTGTTAGAAATTTCAGGTTTCTCCACTAGTGCACATAGAATATTAAAATCCTAGAATCATAGGATTGAAGGCATCTTGGAGATCTTCTAGTCCAGTCCTCTGCTCTGAGACCATACCAAACAAATGGCTCTCTAAACTTTGCTTCAAAAAGCCTAGGAATGAAGCATCCACAGCTTCAGGAGGCAGACTGTTTCATTGCATAATAGCTATTACAGTTAGGAAATTATTCCTTTATCTGTAAAGCTCCGCCCATCAGTTCTTGATTTATCTTTGGACACTACACAAAACAAATCCATACTCTCTTTTCTGTGACAAGCCTTCAAGTATTAGAAGGCTATAATGTCTCTTTTCAGTTTTTTCTTCAGGCTAAACATAATCAACTCTTTTAACAGCATAGTATTTAGCCTCCAAGCCTCTTGCCATCTTTGTTCTCCATCTGTGCTCTTTCTAGTTCCTCAGAATTTTTGTTGTGTGGTGGCAACTAAAACTGTATTACAGATTCAGTCTGATCAATAAAACTTAGAGCAGAATTACATTTCTTCTAATCTCAATATTATATCCTTGGTTGATGCGGTCAAGTATTACATTGGCTATTTTGGCAACTGCAGCACAAGTCATGCTCTTGCTTAATTTGTGATCTACCAGGCCACTAAGACTTTTTCACAAATATTGCTAGTACCTAGTACCTGAACAAATGGTTTTCATACATAATCAGAACCCTACACATCTCACCATTAAATTGAATTTTGTTGGGAAAGATTCATTTTTCAAATCTATCAAGATGCTTTTTTATCCTGAACTTGATTTCTGTAGTATAACTATTCCCACACCACAACAGACACACACCTTGGTTTTGTGTGGTCTCCTGGAAACCAATCAGTTTCCATGCAGTCTCCACAAAAACAGTGATTGTGTATTTCTAATATCAGCAGTACCTAGGTCATTGCATTTTGAATCAACTGCAGTTTTCAAATACATTTCAAGGGCAGCACATGTAGAACAGGGACAAGGATTAGTGAGAAGGATAGTGATAAAGGCATAAATGATTAAGTTACTATTGCCAAATTGTAATGAAAATTACAGATATATAAATGAGCAGGCAACTAACAGTTTTGCCTAGCCTCCTAAATTAGGCCAGACTTACTCTGAATTGTAGAGTATTTTGTAATCTACACTATATATTTCAGTTTTTAAAAGATCTTTAATGCTATTTAAATTTTTCTTAAGGTTTTACCATCACTGGGGTTGACAAAGAGGGGGATAAAATCCCTTCTGAAACATATATTGCATTCTAACTTCTCCTAAATTGGTTTAATTTCAGCAACCCTTTTAAATCCACCAATTTTCAGACCAAAAAAGAAAAACGTAGAAATCAAAGTGCACAGATCAATATAAGCAAGTCATAGAAGCAGATTAATAAAAATATTTGAATATTTTTAGAGTCATTGGAATTAAAGTCACCTGAAGGTTGCAATAGATGATCTTCATTACTTGCTTCATAACATGTAACTGAGATTACCATGGTGACTGCAGATGCTGCAATGGAAATTACTTGACCAAGAAGTTGTGCCTCTGAATTAAATAATATAATAAATGACAAGAAAACATATGAGATATTTTAATAGTTGAATTTTCCAGCTTCTTTCTATAGTAAAAGTATAATCCAAATAATATAGAACATACCCATATGAACAATTTAATAGTAGAATATAGATAGTCCTCAACTTACAAGTTTATTTAGTGACTGTTCAAAGTTACAACAGCAGTGATAAAAGTAACATTTGACCATTTTTCACACTTACAATCTTTGTAGCATCCCTATGATCAAAACTCACATGCTTGGCAACTGATTTATACTTATGATCACTTTTGCATCCCAAGGTCATGTGATCACCTTTTGCAACCTTTTGACAAGCAAAATCAATGGGAAGCCAGATTCACTTAACAACTGTGGCAAGAAAGGCTGTAAAATGGGGCAAAACTCATTTAACAAATGTCTCTCTTAACAACATAAATTTTGGGCTCAATTGTAAGTTGAGGCCTATCTATACTTCAAAAAACTTGAAATAGGTTCTAAAAGTCATATGCCAAATCCAACTTAGTAAAAGGAAAAGCTTTCTCCTTTTTGAAAGAATAGCAATACCATCAACCTTTTCCTCACCACACTGAAAAACAGTATCAAATGTTTGCTGGCAAGTATTACTTACATGTTCAAACAAAACTATTTCTCTCATAGTAACTCCCTGGCTGATTCAATCTGGCAGAATTGGCACATTCCAGGTTTCTCCAATTAAATAATATTGTCTACTGGACCTGAGTGTGCCTTCTAAACGGCAATGCCTCCACACTGGAATGAGATTTCCTCTGAGATATGGACAGGTCCCAGTTCTGATGTTTCAAAGGGTTTTGAAGACCCTGATCTTCACCCAAACCTTTGGCAAAGATGAGGGAAGGCCCCTTTGCGCTATGTGGTACCTTGGTACTCGTTGTTAATTGGTTTCAGGAGGTGCAATGAGTACTAAAAAATGATGAGTACCAAACAAAACATGTAGTCCTTTGTTTCAGGAAAGACTTCCTGTGTGTCCCTTTTCTTATGTCAGTGATTTTCCCAGCATGGTCAATTTCCAGTCTGCTCTCTGCAGCCATCCCCAACTTCCTTCTGCAATGATCTTCCTGGCTTGGCCAACTTCTTGTCTGTTGTCCATGGCCATTTCTTTCTTCCTATTGCAGTGAGTCAAGTACCAAACAATTGTATCAAAATGCACTGAGTGCCAAATTGAACAACTTTTGAACCAGTTGAGTACCGATGCATCACTGTATTTGTTTTGTTCCCCATCAGTTGTTATCACCTTTCCCATTTTCATTGTTTATTTCTGTCTACTGTTGTATTCTTTCTAGTTTTTAATTTTTTTTATCTGTAATCTCCTAGAATCATTGGGAGTTGGGCACTGTACAAATTTAAGTAGGATCACTACAGAAAATAATTATATTCCATTCTTTTAAAAAGTAGTTAATTTTTACCTGTAGGCTCTTTTCCATTTGACTGCTCATGAAGCAAACCTACAGTCATTAAGACAATTATAAGCACAACGATTGGAATTCTCCAAGATCCTGCTGTAGAAGCTGGAAAAAAGTATGTATCATTTAATAATGTACATTTTTTCAGATAAATATTGTCAAAAGATTATGATGATAATACTCTCATCCAAGATATATACTCATAAAAAACATGGGATGCTGAGAACAATTTATGATAAAGCGTTTTCTTGTGCTTTGGATTAATTTTGAATATAGTAAGATATGCTATATTCAAAATTAACCCAAAATGTAGGAAAATGCTATGTTTAACTTTCGATTTGCAGCCAGTTTGGTGTAGTGGTTGAAGCAGCAAGCTTAAAATTGGAAGATGGTGAGTCTTTATAGGCACAAAGCCTGATGTATAACTTTAAGTCAGTCTCTTTCTCTCAGCCCTAAAGAGGAAGCAATATTAAACCATCTCTGAATAACCTTGCTGAGAAAAAAGCAGAAACTTGCCCAGGAAAGTGCTAGGAGTCAAAAACCTGACTAGATGGGAAAAACATAGAACTAAGCAAAACAAAACCATTGCTATTTAAATATGATATAGTGCATAGAATTTTCAATGAAAGTCAAAAGTACAAAACAAAGAAAACTTATATAAGATGTTTTATAGGTGGCATTTGACACGGTTTAAAATGGCAAAAAAAAGGAGGTATCAGATAAGTGCTGAAAATGTAAATGTAATAGAGCAACATATTATCATATGTGGTGAATTTGTAGATATGCTGAACAATATTGGAAAAAACTTTGTAGGCAGCTGCAAGAAATGTTAGGAATACTGATAAACTTTAAGCTGAGCTTTTTAATCAGGTATAGTTTCTGAAAAGTTTGATAAGCAGTATTGGCATTTAACTGTACATGTATTGACGGTAGCAAGGATTGTTTTTGCTCATAATTTGAAAAATGAAGACACTACACCAGAAGAAGAAATAATGAGGAAAATATTAGAATGTGCTGAAATGGACAGATTGACTCTGAGACTGAAAGAGAAAGAACAATCGACCTATTACCCGACTTGGAACTTGTTTTACAGATTGTTAGACAAACAAACTAGGAGTAGGAATTTAAATGTATTAGAAAATAGAATGTTGAATGGGAAAGTAATTACTCTGGACTACTGCAATGCTCTGTACATGGGGCTCCCCTTGGGGTGCATCCCAAGACTACAGCTAGTCCATAATGCGGCCACGCGGGGGATTTTTGGGGCAAGTGGGCATGCCCACGTAACCCCTCTCCTGTGCGAGCTGCACTGGCTGCTGGTAGTCTCGCGGGTGCACTTCAAGGTGTTGGTAACCACCTTCAAAGCGCTCCATAGCATAGGGCCCAGTTACCTGCAGGACCGCATTCTACCCAATGATACCTCCCACTGTCCTGTATGCTCCCACAGAGTGGGCCTCCTCAGGGTGCCGTCAATCAAACAATGTCGGCTGGCGACCCCCAGGGGGAGAGCCTTCTCTGTGGCAGCTCCCACCCTCTGGAATGGCCTTCCCC